>JAULKK010296236.1:0-12906 GCA_032355705.1 Rubia peregrina
TCTCATATTTTTCTGGAGCTCTCTCCCCTCCCCTTTCTTCTCTCCAGCGTAAACTTCCATCTTCTTTCTCCTCTCCATTTCGCTTCCATCTTCCTTCAAATCAAACTCATTTCTTCCAATTAACCGCACATACTCTCCATTTTTCTTCCTCCTTTCTTGCGCGCAGTGTTTCATTGAGATTTTTGGAGTTTTTCAGAAAAATTTTGGGTGAATTTTTTGGTATAACTTCGGTTTCCGGCGGCCGAACACAATACGAGTTTCGTTTTGTGTTTATCTTTGAAGGTAATGTCTTTGCTCAGATTTTTATGCAAATTTTGTTGTTGTTTTCGATTTTTGTTTACTTTATTTGGTTCATGTGATATTCTAGGGGTTGTGTAGGTTATAGTGAGTAATATTTGGGGATTTCTCTATTTTTTTTTGTTTTGTGAGTTGTTCTTACAGATTTGTGCTAATTTTGTTGTTCTTGCTGTTGTTTGTTAGATGTCTAAGAAGACTTGCCTCACTGCTGCTGCAATCGAGAATGAAGGAGGCTTCGTAAGTTTTCTTAATTTTCAGCAGTGATGTTTTAGGTACAGGTATTGATGTTTCTCATTTTCATCTTGATGTTTCAGGTTTTAGGCTTAAAGTACTGTTATCTGTGTTGATGTGATATTTTAATTTCAGCACTTGATGCTTGTGGTGTTGTCATGATTAAGTGTGCAATTGATGTTCAACTTTGATTGTGTTACAATTTGTGCTAATTTTTGTGTTGTTGTTGCCGTTTCTTAGATTTCTAAGAATGCTTGTACACTGTTGATGCAATCTAGAAGGAAAGATGATCTGTAATTTTTTTTGTTATTTTCCAGGTGTGATGTTTTAAATACTGTTGTTGATGTTTTAATGTTTCTGTTTGATGTTTAATGTTTAGGTTTTAAGTACTGTTCTCCGTGTTGGTGTGATATTTTAATTTCAGTATTTAATGCTTGTAGTATTTTAAGTGTGCAATTGATGTTCAATTTTGTTGTTTTTGATTGTGTGTGATATTTTAGGGTTTTGTTACGAATTGTGCTAACTTTTGTGTTGTTGTTGTTGTTGTTTCTTAGATGTCTAAGAAAGCTTGCCCACTGTTGGTGTAATCAAGAAGGAAAGATGATTTGTAGGTTTTGTTATTTTTCAGATGTGATGTTTTAGATACTGTGGTTGATGTTTTAAATATTGTGTTTGATGTTTCACAATGTAGTTGTCTATCATGTTATACGTGCTATTGTGATGTTTTAATTTCAAATATTGATGTTTTTATTACAATATGTGATGTTTTAATTTCAGCTTTTGATGCTTGTTGTGTTTTCATGCTTAAGTGTGCATTTGATGTGCAGTTTTGATTGTGTGTGATGTCTTAGGGCTTTGTTGCGATTTGTGCTAATTTTTGTGTTGTTGTTGCTATTTTTTATATGTCTAAGAATACTTGCTGACTTTTGTTTCAATCGAGAATGAAGTAGGAACTGTAAGTTTTGTTATTTTTCATATGTGACGTTTTAGATACTGTTGTTGATGTTTCTCATTTCCTGTTTGATGTTTCACGCTTTCAGTTTTAAGTATTGTTGTGTGTGTTGGTGTGATGTTATAATTTCAGTGTTTGATGCTTGTGATGTTTTCATATTGAAGTATGCAACAGATGAACATTTTTATTCTTTTGATAGTTTAGTGTGTACGGTTGATGTTTTTAAATTTTGACATTGATGTTTTAAATGTTGTATTTGATGTTTCTCAATGCAGTTGTCAGTGATGTTATTTGTGCTATTGTGATGTTTTAATTACAAATGTTGATGTTTTTATTACTGTGTGTGATATTTTAAATTATTTAACAGGAGTACTTTCCATGTCAAAGCTCTACGATGTCATTGATGAGTTAATAAAAAATGCTATGAGAAAGCATGCTCTGAAGGCTTTCCCTTGAACAGAGAACCGTAGTCGACCTTTTGATTTGTGCGTTATTGGAGTAAAAGAGCCATCTTCTTCGAAACCAGCAGGAGAGAAGGCAAGTCCTTGAATAAGCGAGCAACGAAGGAAAACAAGTTGGGAGGAAATAGAATTTGATTGTTTGAGATGTATTGTGTGAGAATATTTTTTTTATATAAATATTGGTTTATTTGTTAGAGCCAAGCCACTAGAATGTTATTGATTTAGATTTTTTTTTCAATTTTTATGTTAGTGGTTTTTAGGGCATTTGAACATTTTGTACATAATGATGTTTAATGGTTTGATAGTTATGGCGTTTGACCTTTTTATATGCTAATTTTATATGTATTTGTTGTACTATTGATGATTCATTGAATTCCTTCGATTTTGAGTTGTCAGTATATGATGTTTTATGTCTTGTTCATCTGTAATAGACATAAAGTGATATGTATCATCCTACATCTTTAAATTATCATGTAAAATAATAATATCAGTGAATAGAAATGAAACATCAAAATAATTTTTTCAAATGCAACAACTGTGGAATGTATATTTTCAACACTAATTTGAGATATTTTACTATCTTAATTTTGAATTTTTAACTTATATTTTCTTTTTAATTGATGTGTTAGCTTTTCAACATGTCATTTCTTAAAAATTGATATTGATGTTTCTTATTTTTTAATAATAGATTTTTATTTGATGTATTATTGGTATGATTTGATCTTTTAAATTTTGTTCGTAATGTATTCATAAAGCTACAATTTCCAAGGCAGAATTTATCATCCCACTTGAAGAAGAAAAAAAATCCTTCCCTTTTGGTCAGAAGAATCAAAATAAAGATGTTTTTTCTTCTCGACTTGTAAACTGCCATAACTGATGGAGCATCTAACACACCAGTGCAGTTTGTAACTCAGGTTTGGGAGTATGTTGCGACCATACTAATCCATGTGCTGATGAAGTATAGCTATAATTATCCGCAACTGCATTCATCAATCAGAAAGGCTGCTCAGAATCTGATTGAGAAGAAGGAAGAGTAATCTGTGAATTGGGTTCTACAAGTTTTTGAACTGGAAAGAATCACTGATTACACCTGTAATCCCGAGTATGTAGCAAGAGGGACTAGTTCAATGGAGAAGCAAGCATTCATGGAGATTTTAAATGATCAATCCAAGCTTTACTCTCATTACTATTAAAGGTACGGGGAGATTGATGTTGCCCCCTTCAGAAATCACCATCCAGTAATACAAGAAACATTTTATCCTAATCATTAGAAGTCCTTGCACCTTCTCTACAACAATCAAAATCTAGTAAACACATAATGGAAGCAGAGATAATCAATGAGCTAAGAATCAAGAAGGAAAATTTAATGATAAATGAGATGGATTTTCTTGAAGTCTCAATTCTGCCATCCGTGAATTTATCACTTGTGCGAGCCTTTTGTTTTCTTCACAAACTGGATTCCAGAATGAAAACTGAACATAAAAAAAAACAGAGGGAGCATAATAAGCTAATTTTTCTATCACCGGAAAATCGCTTTGGTGATTATCACCGGAATCAACAGTCTCCTCCTTGAACCTCCCCTTCCTTACCGGAATCTACTTGATTGCCTTCACCAGCATCTCGCTCCCTCCATCTAGCCATATCTTCTCTGATTCAGTCGCCGGATTCTACAATTCTCCATCTTCTCCGATTCTCCATAACCCTAGTGACTGAAGACGACGCTGCCGAAGACGAACCCCTGCGATTGAAGTACCTGTGTAGAGAATCCTGATGTCGGTGACCAAGCAATTGAAGATGACGATGACGGATGGACAGAAAACGGCAGCGACACTGGGGATATCGAAGTCGGCGATCAATCAACTGAAGACGACGATGGCGGGATAGTTGAAAAATAGCATCGACACGGAGAGTGTCGACGGCGACGGTGGAGAAGGCTAGAAGATGGCGGAGAAGGCGACGACGAAGAGACGAGGCAGCGACGCAAGGAGAAGGCGGAAGAAGGAGATCTGTCTGCTCTGCGGTTATTTTTTATTACTTGTTTGGTCCCCATATTTTTCGCATTTTTTGTTAATTACCCCGAGTCCAAAGTATTTCAAATTCTTCCCCCGAATTTGGTTTACTCTTTTTCTATTTTCTCTCTAGTCCTTGGTCTCACCATGAGACGGTCTCGCAGGAGACAGACTCTTTTTTTGAAACCTGAAAGGGATGAAGTTGTATTAGCGCATAACTTGGCCAAATCTATGTTACACTATATTTGAGTATAACAATAAATGTGTGAGTTTGGATATTTTTTATAAAAAAAAACCTCGGAATGTAAGTGTAAGTAAAGGCTCAAACCATTCCAAAAGTATCTAGATTTTTGTTTTTGTTGGAAACAACTAATTTAGATATTATTTAACCTTCAGGAATAAATTTATGTCATTATACAAAATTTGGGCAGTAATTTTCTTCAGGTTTTTTTTACGAAGTAGCCAGAATTAATGCCACAATCACTAAAGACTCCATTAGACTCTTCTTACACATTTGACCCTTTCAGAATTATATTGTTTACACTGTCTAACTTTCTACTCCCTTTTTCGTTCACTAATATTATCCCTTGCTTTTGGCACTAGATAACGGGAGAGACAATTTTTTTCGTAAATAATTGAATTTAGAATATAGAAATTAAGATAAGCAAATGAAAGTGGTTGGATACCTATAATAAATAAAATGTGTCAGGTAAAACTAATCAAAATTGAATAATGTAACATTGTTAGAAAAGTTGAGTAAGTATAACTTTTACGATAGTTAAGGTTCTTTTTAAAAATCAAAATAGTTACTTCCTTTGTCTTAAATCAAACTTCCCATTTTCTAATTTGGTTGTCCCATCTCAATTTTCACAATTTGATTTTTGTCAATTTAAGTTCAGTTTATCAAGTGGAAATTTCTGAAAATGCCCTGTAGTTTGGGTTATTTTACAAAGTGGGTTGGGCGGTTAGGGGTTTGAGGGAAGTTGATTTGAGCTAACTTCTTTTAAAAGTCACACGTGGTTAATTTCAAAAAATGTCAACCGCCCCTCTCCTTTATTAAATGCATGGGCCACCCCTTTGTCTCCCACCACCATTAAAAATTCCCCAACCTTATCTCTTTATTCACAAATCTAACGCAATCTAACGCTTCATTTTCATCCGCCCTCACATCTTCTCTCTCATTCTCGAATCTTCTTTTAATTTTAATGATCTGTTTTCATCTTTTCTCATATTTTATCCTCTCAAACCTCTCATCTCTCACGTTAGCATAAAAAACCCTAGTTTATTGAATTGTTCTTCGCTAATTTTTGTTGCTTTTGTTCGTTTCTGTCACAGTTTGGGTTTAAATCCCCATTTTACCACGAATCAGTAAATTTCCGTGTGAATCTTTGAAACCCATGGGTTTAATCATGAATTGTGATGATTTTCGTTTTAAGATTTCATAGTTTTTGTGTTCTTCTTCGTTTTTTGTTGCAATTTATGGGTAGGGTTTCATAGATCAAAATGCATGTGGGTTTAATTTTATTATATTGGGTCTAATTCATGTTATATAAGCGTAATTTGTTCTTTTTTTGGTATGCTTGTGTCTATATTCATATTCATTTATCATTTCCTCTTTGTGGTTCTGTGACTTTATGAAATCTGTGGATATCAGCATTAGTTTTGATGTTTTACTACACATGATTGGGTCATTCATGGTGTGTTCTTCATTTTTTTATACTTTGTTTGGGTATCGTTTGTTAGATTCGAATGCATGCATGTTGTTTTTTGTTAAAAAGGTCTAGTTGAATTTATATGTGATTAATAGGGTCTTATTTTGAGATGTTTGAGCCTAAGATGTTGTTCGTCTATCTTGGATTATTTGTGGTTATGAGATGTTCACAATTTTTTTGATTACATATTTGGTTAGGGGTTTTTAGATCTGAATGCATGTGGGTTTTGTTTGTTCAATTTGTTCTAATTGATGTTGTCTACTATGGTGTCTTCCTGGTTCTGTGAATCAAACAAATATGTCAGTTTCATCATCAGTTGTGATGCTTATGTATAAAAACTTTCATCATTTATTGGATTTTCTTTGTTTTTTGATGACATGTTTGGTTCGTGTTTCCTATATCTGAACCATATTCTATTTGTCAGTTTTTAATTACCTAACTACATGTTATGAAATCATTTTTTGTGGATTTTTTTATTCTGTAGTTGACATGGTAGGAATATGCAAGGTTACTGATATATATATACACAATTATGAATGTATTTCAATTTATCCAAATATAAATCTTTTGAAACTATATGCTCTGCTCTCATGTTGAAACTGTGTTACTTTGTTGCATGTGTGTGGTTTTTCCATGCTGAATTTTTGGTGTCGTTCGTCTGTGTTCTTGTATGCTGCTTGATATTTTGTCCATTGTCGCAACTTATTGACACCAATCAGAATTCTCGTGACAGGGTTAAGGTTGACCTTAGCCTACCCTACCGGAGTTGATCCTTCCCTGGTGCTGGAACAGAACGAAAATGCGAGTAATTCACAGGAATGTGATAGCTCATTGACATGTTCAGATATTGCGTTAGCCACCCACTTCATCCCAATTAATTTTGATTCATGGCCTGAGTTCATTGTTGAGTCTCTTGCTGAGTGTTCTGAACCTTTCAATCCCGATTTTGAGTTCTCTGAAATCTCACTTGATCATGGTGAAAACTTCAATTATCACAACATTAAATATGGTGAGCCTGAGTTTTACAAATACGGTGCATGCTATTTTCCCGAGAACTATCCCAAACGGGAGAGATCCAAAAGACCATGTACTATGAGACTTGCTGCAACATTAATAGTTCAACGTGAGATGTATGCCATGTATGAAAAGGCCATTGTAGAAGGCTTGGTGCACACTGAGCTGAAAATTCCAAATAAACAGGCTTGTTCTCCCTCAGGTTGTGTCTATTCTCATTTTTGTTTACTTCACTTCTAATTTTTTGAACTTTCCTTCAATTTTGAGATTTATTAGACTAATTGTTTTTCTTAGTGCAGGTTACAGTTTTGTATGGTTTACCACTACTAAGCTGGCCTAATGTTGGACTTTTGGTAAGCAGTTGCCCTCAGGGCAGGGGTAACTTCACATTTGTGGAGTGTTAAAATAATTGGACTATTTCTGAAGTGATGGACTTTTCAATTGGTCGTGTTTGTATTAATTAGACTTTTCAAACATTTTTCATTGCTTCTTGTTACGTTCTTATGAGTCATTTCGTGTTGCCCGTGTTTATAATTTTGTGTTTATGAGCCACTTCGTGTTGGATGTGTTTATAACTCTGCGTTTATGAGCCACGTAGTGTTGGTTGTGTTCTTTAATGTGTGTTAAGGATCCACTTCATGTTGGCCGTAATTGTAACTCTGTGTTTTTTACTATGTTTGTATGAAACGATTCGTAATATTTATTAGTCAGATAGTATGTTCTAATCTAATTTGTATGCTCTAATCTAGTGTACATGTTATAATCTAATTCACCATGCTAATGAGAATTGTATGCTATAATATGATTGCATGCTCTAATCTGGTTTGTATGTTATAATCTGATTGTATGCTCTAATTTTATTTGTATGCTCTAATCTCATTTGTATGCTTTAATCTAACCAAGCTAATCAGATTTGTATGCCATAATGTGATTGCATGCACTAATCTGGTTTGTATGCTATAATCCGATTGTATGCTCTAATCTGATTTGCATGCTCTAATCTGGTTTGTATCCCATACTATCATATTAGAGCATACAAATCAGAGTAGATGAGACAATTAGATTAGACAAGGTAAATCAAGTTAGATTATATAATCGGATTGTAGCATACAAACTATATTAGAGCATGAAATCAAATTATAGCATAAAGATCTCATTAGCATGGTTAGTTAGATTACAACATACAAACCAAATTAGAGCATAAAATCTTATTATAGCATACAAACCAAGTTAAAGCATGCAACCAGATTATAGCATACAAATCGCATTGGCATGGTTGGTTAGATTATAGCATACACACCATATTAGAGCATACAAATCATATTAGAGCATACTATCATACTAACAAATATTACGAATTGCCTCATACAAACAGAGTAAAAAACACACAGTTACAATTACAACCAACACGAAAGGGCTTATTTACACACATCAAAGAACACATTTAACACGAAGTGGCTCATAAACACATAGTTATAAGCATAGGCAACACAAAGTGGCTTATAAGCACGGAAGTATAAACAAAATCAACACAAAATGGCTCGTAAGAACATAACAAGAAGCAATAAAAAATAGTTTGAAAAGTCTATTTAATACAAACACGTCCAATTGAAAAGTCCATCAATTAAGAAATAATCCAATTATTTTAATACTCCACAAATGTGAAGTTACCCCTGCCCTGAAGGCAACTACACACCAAGAGTCCAACATTAGGCCAACTTTGTACTTGTCAGCCATATAGGACTGCAACCTGCAAAAAGAAAAAACAGTTAGTCTAATAAATCTCAAAATTGAAGGAAAGTTCAAAAAATTAGAAACTAATTAAACAAAAATGAGGATAGACACAACCTGAGGGAGAGCAAACCTGTTTTTTTAAATTTTCAGCTCAGCTGGAGCCCATCCTTCAACAATGGCCTTGTCATACATGGTATACACCTCATGTCGAACTGCTAATGTTGTGGCAATTCATATAGTACATGGTCTTTTGGATCTCTCCCATTTGGGCTAGTTCTCAGGAAAATAGCATGTACCGTATTTGTAAAACTCGGGATCACGATATTTATTGTTGTGATAATTGAACTTTTCATAGCGATCGGGTGCAGAGAACCTAGAACCGGTACTGACAGGTCACCACACTCAGGAAGAGACTCATCACTGAACTCAAACCATGAATCAAAATTAATTGAGCTGAAGTGGGTGGCTATCGGAATATCCGAACATGTCAACGAGTCATCACATTTCTGTGAATCACTCGCATTTTCATTCTGTTTCAGCACCATGGAAGGATCAACTCCGACACTAGAAACACCTAAACAGGGTTTCTCAAGGGTGTTCAAGGGCAGGCTAGGGTCAACCTTAGCCCTGACACGAGAACCTTGATTGGTGTCCATAAGCCGTGATAATGGTTGAACTATCAAGTAGCATACAAGTACACAAACGAATGACATAAAAAATTCAGCATGGCATACCTCAAACATGCAACAAAATAACATAGTTTCATCATGGAACGGAACATATAGTTTCAAAATATTAAGATCTGGATAAATTGAAATACATGCATGACAGTAAATATATATTAGTGACCTTGCATATTCATACCATGGCAACAACAAAATTTAAAAAAATCAACAAAAATAATTTCATAACATGTGGTTCAGTAATGAAAAAATGGCAAACAAAAAATGGTTCAGATCAAGGAAACGAGAACCAAGCATGTCATAAAAAAACACCCGATAAATGATGAATGTTTTTATACATAAGCATCACAATAGATGATGGAACCAACACATTTGTTAGATTCATGAAACCAGGAAGACAACATGCTAGACAACATCAATTAGAAGCAACTGAACAAAAAGAACCAGCATGCATTCAGATCTAGAAACCCCTAACCAAACATGTCATCAAAAAACTGTGAACATCACATAACCACAAACAGTCCAAGATAGAGGAACAACATCATAGGCTCAAACATCTCAAAATAAGACCTTATTAGTCTCATATAACTTCAAGTAGACCTTTTTTAATCAGAAAACGACATGCATGCTTTCGGATCTAACAAACCATATCCAAACCGTGCATAAAAAAAAGTGAAGAACGCTTCATAAATGACCCAATCGTGTGTAGAAAAACATCAAAACTAATGTTAATACCCACAGATTTCATAAGGTCACAAAACCACGAAGAGGAAATGATACACGAACACGATTGAAGACACGAGCATACCAAAACAAGAACAAATTACTCTCATATAACATGAATTAGACCCAATATAACAAAATTAAGCCAACTTGAATTCGGATCTACGAAACCCTACCCAGTAATCACATCAAAAAATGAAGTACACGGAAACTATGAAATCTTAAAATGACAATCATCACAACTCGTGATTAAACCCCGATGGTTTCAAAGATTCACACATAAAATTACTCATCCGCGGTGAAAATGGGGAATTAAACCCAAAATTGTGATGGAAATGAACAAAGGCAGCGAAAAATGGTGAAGAGAAATTCAATAAACTAGGGTTTATTGTGCTATGAACAGTTTAGATGAGAGGATTTAGAGGATAAAAGATGAGAGGAGATGAAAGAGCAGATAAAGATGGAGCATTGAAATGAGAGAGAAGGTTCGAGAATGAGAGAGAAGATGAGAGAGCATATCAAAATGGAGTGTTAGATTGCGTTGGATTTGTAAATGAAGAGATAAGGTTGGGGATTTTTAATGGTGGTGGTAGACAAAGGGGTGGCGCCCGCAATTAATTAAGGAGATGAGAGGGATGGTTAGACAATGTGCAATGGTAAGCCTGAATTAAGTGCGCTCTTGCAGTTTCAGTTCATTAAATAATCAATCTCTCTCTTCCACATCCACAATTGAGCCCGCAACTAAATCACCTCATTTTCCCCCACAGTGATTGAGCCCACTTTGAAACCACTACATGAACACCACTTGATTTTTTCTATCATACTCATTAATTTTACCATTAATATTTAATTTAAATAAATTTACCTAACAAAATAAATTCAAATGTAAAATTTAATAATACATTTATAATTTTGAATTTCATTTCATTTCAATTTTTTTTTAATTTTTGAAATTAATTTCAATGTTTCAAATTTATTTTATGAATCATAATTAAAGAATGTAATTTTGGTTTTAAAAATGACCAAAATTTAATTTATATTTTAAAAAATAAAAATAGAATTTTTAAAGAATTTTTTTGATTTTCTTTTTGGATTTTTAAATGGCAAAATCTTTTTCCAGAAATTAAAAAAACAAGATTCTTTTAATTTTTTCATTTGGCACACGTGACACCACCTGATTAGGCCAGTGTCCCAATCAACTTTTCAAAAATTCAAAAAATAAAAAGGGGGGTAAAAGGGTGCCACGTGGCACCCTTGGCAAATTAAAAAATCCAGCGCGCGGCAGGGGACATAGGCACATGGGCATGTCTGGGAGCTTGTGTTGGGCGCAAGCTCAGCAACCCAGCCGGACCAGCGAGCTGCTTCCAATGCAGCCCGCTTTGAGCCCCCTTTTGTGGGGTTTTCTTGAGCCCTAACTGCACATGGTCTTAGTATTTTTTGAAATTGACCACACGTGGCTTTTAAATGAAGCCAGCTCAAATCATCTTCCCCTAAACTCTAATTAACAGCCCAGCCCACTTTGTAAAATAACCCAACTCCATGCCTTTTTTGGGAATTTCCACATGGTCAACTGGGCTTAAATTATCAAAAATCATATGTGAAAATTGAGTTGGGACAGGCTAAATTGGAAATTGGGAAGTTTAATTGGGATGGAGGGAGGGAGTATTTGTTTTACCACCCATAAAATGCTAAAATTTTGTAATGTGTTAAATGAAAAGGGGAAAATAGAATACACAAAGTCTTGTTTTAGGCAGGCTAAGGTTTAAGCAGGGATCATTATGCAATTATTAAACATTTTGATTGGATGGAGTTCTTTTTAAAAGCTACAAATAAATTTGGGGAAGATGAAATTTTATGTTAATTTTTTCGTAAAGCTCCTAGCTTGAAGTTTAGGGTGTCTCACATGAAACTGTCTCAGTAGAGTATGGGTGGGAGACACGATCCAATAGCCAAACCTTGTCAATTAATAGGACTAGCAGAGTAACATCGCGCGTTGCGCGATATTATAAATAAATGTTAGGATTAAGTTTTTTTGTACATGTTGTATCTTACATTTAAATTGAAAACAAAGAATTTTATTTAAAATTTTAAACTTTAGTCATCTAAGAAAAACTAAATGAGATTGTTAGAAATCGTTAAATATTTAATACAATAAAATATTTTTATAATATTTCATTCAAATTATTTAAAAATTTAATTATTTATATGTTGAGATTCATTTTAAAAGGTTATCATAATTATGTGTATCTCATTGCATTAAATGAAAGTAAATATCAAATGACCTTATTAGTCTCAATAGTTATAAAATGTCTTCATTTAACAGTTAGTCAGTCTAAACCAAGACCATGTCATGTATAAATAAATAAATAAATAATATGTATATATGTTTCTATAAGTACTCTATCAATGTATTAAAAAAATTCAATTTTTTGAATTTCAGATTATGTGTTTCTTTAAATTTTCTTCACTAACATATATATATATATATATTACAATGAGATATTTGTGGTTTTAATTATATATTCAGAAGTTATATATTTAAACAATTTATGACTGATTATATATAACAATGAATTGAAATAAATAACATATTATAATATTAGCATAAGTTATGATTGATTATATATAGTAAAAAAATAAATCAGTAACATATTATAATATTAGTGTGTTATTTTTAAACAATTTGATTTGTTAAAATTACTTCAATATCCCCGATTGACATATATATTAAGAAGTTATATATTTTAACAAGTTATGATTGATTATACATAACAATGAATTAAAATCAGTAACATATTATAATATTAGTATGTTATTTTTAGACAATTTGATTTGTTAAAATGACTTCAATATCCCCAGTTGACAGCACCATCCAGAAAGCAAACAATTTCTATTATATGGTGCTTGGGATAAGAAACTTACTATCTAACTCTTCCATCTACTCCCCCGTCCCAGCCAAAGAGTCCTATTTTTTTGTCAACTTTCTCAGACCATGTTTGACTATAAATTTCAGTTAGTATATAGACTCTAATATCATCATGTGAGATATTGTTAGACTCCTATGTCTACTTAGTTTCTAAATATCAAATT
>JAULKK010296244.1:0-12904 GCA_032355705.1 Rubia peregrina
CTATCTACTTAGTTGTATTTAGTGAGCAATAAGGGCTTAAAATTACATCTTTGAGAGGTACGGCGACGACCTCCCAAATCTATACTATTTTCTCCTGATCATTAGTTGGTAGAGATGTTTCCTCAGTCCTCTCAAGTTTCTTGCTGCTTTCAGGTTAAGATTCTGCATTATGGATACTGTGTAAGGGCATTTGATGAACAGATGGGCAACATCTTCCTTCTTTGCTTGACAGAAACAACAAACTGATTCTCCAGATATGATATTGAATCTTACCAGTCTATCCACTGTGGCCAGTCTTCCTTTGAAAAGCATCCATAGAAAATACCTTTGTTTAGAAAGGATTTGGGGGTGCCATATCAGTCTTTCCATGTTATCTTTCTTGATCCCTCCTTTCTGGATGTCATAAGTTTCTCTGATGTTAAATCTGCCCCCTCTCTGTATGTATTTGTCCAGATGATCCATCATTTGTATCTTCAGCTTTGTAATTGTTCTCCAACCCCAGCTGTGGTTCTAAGATCCCTTGTATGTCCTGAAGTCCTACCCTCTGATATAGTATGCATGCACCCATTGTACCCACAATATATCTTTTTTTGAACAAACATCACATACAAGCCTGCATAGAGAAGCTTTATTCCATAAGGAAGGATCCCTCAAACCCCATCCACCAGTCTTTTTAGATCTGCACATAGTATTCCAACCCACTCCTGTGAATCCCCTTTCCCCATTCTCTCTTCCCTAAATGAAGTTTCTGCATATTTCCTCTATGTCTTTATGTATACTCTCAGGTAATTTGAAAACACTAGTCCAGTAGCTTGTGATGCTTAAAAAGACTGTGTTTACAAGCTGAACTCTTCCAACATAGGATAAGTTTTTGGAATCCCAGCTTCTTAATCTACCAGTAATTTTTTCCAGCAAGATGCCACAGGTTGCTGCATTCCGCTGCACTGATGTTAAAGGCAGTCCCAGGTATTGCAAGGGGAAATCTCTCTTTGTGAACTACATTAGCATTTTTTGATCAAACTCACTCATCTTTGAGAAGAAAATTTGGGACTTGCTTTCATTCACAGCCAGTCCTTCTGTCTTCTTAAACTCCGGTAGAGTAGCTTTTACCCCCTCCAAGGATTTTGGATCAATTTTACTAAAGATCAGAAGGTCATCTGCAAACATTAAGCTGTGAACTTTAACCTTCTGGCATCTTTGATGAAAACCAATTTTTCCTGAGCAGAACTGTTGATTAAACATTCTGGTTAGGTATTCCATACAGAGAACAAATAAAAGTGGGTATAGAGGGTCTCCCTGTTTTAATCATCTCTTTCCATAAAAAGTGGCCGAGACATTTCCATTTACTGAGAGGCAGAATGAGGAATTGGTGACACATTTTTTCCATTCTAGGAATAAATCTGGCAATTTCAGTATCTTCAACCATTGGGATAGGAAGTCCCAATTAAGGCATCAAAAGCCTTTGATATGTCTACTTTGATTAGGCAGCTGGGCTTCAGATCACCATGTCTCTATTTATGGAGGAGTTCTTGGGTAAGCAGAATATTGTGGGTTATGTTCCTGCCTTTGACAAATGCAGATTGATTGTTGGAAATCAGTGCATGCATTGTTACTTATTATAAATAAATTGAAACATCATATAAAAAGCAATAAACATAATAAAAATAAAACACTTACAGAAGGTGCTTCAGCAAGAATCTTGACATCATAAGGTAAATCATCGGGAATCTCTAATACTTCATAATGAGAGGTACTCCTGACAGTGCTAGAACCTGATCCCGATCCTACACTCTTTAGTTTTCCAATGTTGGAAAAAGGAAAACCATTGCCGCTCATCAAGCAAGCATCAAACCCAGAACTGCCAATGAACATACACTTAACCTTCACCTTCTGATAATTAAAATGCGGGACAATTACACATATTAAAAGGGAGAGCAGTGTGCTCCGAGATTCCTTGAAAGAGAAATCTATAGAGATAACATATTAAAGGGACAATTACACATCCATTTACATCATCATACGGAGCATTGTTATACCTCTATACAACATCACAAAAAAATCAACACAAAACCACACCAATCCTGGTTTGTGATCTCACTTACATCTTTCACCATCCTCAGCAGGTTGAAATCAGCATTACATTATATGTAGGACTAAGGAAATTGCACAAGACATACATAAAAAACAACTTCTTAAACTTATCCCATCCGTCGGTTAACATAGACATTTTACCCAACAGCCTATCATGTGGAATATTGCCATTATTATCAGTCCTTAGTTCCGTCTTCCATTTTCCCCTTAACTCTATGTCCCTATTCTGCCCCTTCCTAGAGTTACTAATCTCTAAAACCACATTGTCACTTATAGGCAAGCACAAAGCATCATAAACATTATCCTTAGTTATGTAAAACTTATCCCTACCTATGCACTCCAAGATACTAATGGGATTAAAGTTAGGGACAAGAAGTTATATAATATTTTTTTGGCAAAATACCAAAATTAATCTTCAGTAAAGCATCAAAACCTATCTCATTGTTTGACCTGACCTGCTGAGCAGTCAATGACTTCACAATTTTAACAATTTTATGATGGCTAAATTTTGTAGAGTATCCCCTCTTGGAGCTGCAAAAAAGAGGAGAATAAGAAACAATAAAAATGTTGAAAGCATATTTTAAAACTATAACAAAGTTTTAAAAAAAATTCTTGATCCATCATTGATGACCTTTGGAACTTTGGACTTACAAGTCTTCTAATCATCAACACTCGTGACCGGGGCACCATTTCAACCAAGTCAAGTCGGGACTTCAAACCATCCTTTGTTTTACTCGGGGCAACAATGTTCCAATCAACGAATCATATACATTCTTCTCAATGTACATTACATCAAGACAATGTCGTAAGTCCAATTCCTTCCAATAAGGAAGTTGGAAAAAATGGAGCATTTCTTCCAACTTCCTTCACTTGCACCTTTACGCTTCTTCTTCCCAAAGTCATTTGGCAATGCCTTAACTTTCTCATAAACCTCAACACTCGTTAGCGGTACCAGTGCAAGTCTCTCTTCCACTTCCCCATTGAACCATTTTTTCGTCGATCACCATGGGTAACCATCCGGAAGGAACCTCCAATGGCCTTGATATATTGTTTTACATCTATGCAAAAATTGACAAAATAGGGTTTGCTTCTCACACATAGGACATACGTAGTTCCCTTTCACTAAGTACCCTAAAAATTTCCAAATACAGGAAAGTCATTTAACGTACAAAATGACAACGCCTTTAATGTGAAATCTTCTCCTACCAAACCACCGTAATACGTCTATATATCTCATAACCGGGTTGTCTAGGGCCTGATATCATCATCGATAACCGGATGAACTTCCGTTTCATTGTCAACCACGATGGGAGATTGTATATAACTAAATAACGGGCCACGAGTTGTACATGTTACTCATATTACCGAACATATTCATACCCTCCATGGAAAGGCCAAGTCTCAAATTCCAGGGATCCAAACTAAATTCGGGGTACATCGTATCAATCTTTTCCACTGCTCATCGTCGTACGTATGTCTAATCACGTCATCTGCAGGTCAGTCTCTCTCAGAATACCAACGAAAAAACTTTGTATCTTCTTTACAAGAAAACAAATTCTTAAGTCGGGGAATGATAGGGAGATACCATGAAATTTTAGCCGGTATTTTTTTCTACAAAATCAAATCAGTATCCACCGCAACCGCAATGCCTCCCCACTTTAACTTGAACAAGACTCACCACATACCCGACATCTGTCTCAGTCCTCATCGACTGGCCCTCTGTACAACATACAATCATTAGGGTACGCATAATTTTTTTTCCAATTCCATTCCCATAGGAAAAGAACTCTTTTCGCAGCGTACGATCTGTCAGGCAAAAAATTGCCTTCAAGAAGCAATTCCATAACTAGTTCAAGCATCCGTGTCATTCCTTTATCAGTCCACCCAAATTTAACTTTCAAATTCATCATTTGCAAAGTGGAACTCAACACCGAATGTTAACTTCCGGTGTACAACGACGTCTTCTTGTCATTTTGCAAAGCTTCAAGAACTTTGGGTTTACCCTGGAATTCTCTAGAAACATCATCTACCATCTCCTCGAATCCATCATTCACATCTAAATTCTCAACCTCTATATGCTAACATTTTCAAAATAGGCGTAACGACCTCTCAATGCCACACCCAAGAGGTGTAATTTGTTTGAAACCATTGGATGATCAGATGTTCCCGTATCTTCTTCCTTCCCAAATATACATCGTTCTTACAATCCTTACATGGATAGCGAGCCCTGACAACACCATTCTTCGAAGCATGTTCAAAGGCAACCACAATAAAGGATTCTACCAAATGAATGTAATAGGGTGATTTTCTCAAATCTCTTCCAATTAATTCAATTCTATCCATAGTTAATCACCTAAAATGAAATGCAATAACATCCATTCAACACATAAATTCTCCCAAAACAATCATGATAATTCAATATACAAAACAAAATCATTCAACACATTATTTTGACCCAAAAGCTAGTGAATAAATTGTACACATTTACATACCTTATCCAATGCTTACGGTAGCTATCTTAGTTCTTCATCGTGGCCACACCCCATTTGTTATCACTCAAATGAGGTTTCCTTTTGGCATTGACCATAAACAAAAAAATTGACCAGCCCATCAACTTTCGAGTCCTGAAACTGTCTAACAACACCCTACATAACCGCATGACTATGTTCCAAGATCGGAATCAACACAATTTCTATTCTGAACTCGCAATTTTTTTTAGGTCTTCGCCCATGGGATACACAATAAGTTGCTCAATCGGAAATGTTTCATATCCAATTTTTGAGTTTGTAACCTACACAAATTAAAGGCGGTTTGGCAGAACCGCCTTTGAATTGAACCATTCAAAGGCGGTTATAACTTAAACTTCCTTTGTTTGAATTCAATCAAAGGTGGTTTTATGATAACCACCTTTGAAATAAGTTTAAACGCCTGTCCATTGGGGAGCCAATTTTGGCTGCTTCCAAACTCGAAAGTTGTACATGAAGGCGGTTCCTCGGAATTTCTAGAACTACCTTTGAATGCTACCTTTAATCAAAGGCTCTCCACTAGTGGGGGGATGTGGTAAGTAGATTTTGGGATGGTGGCGGGTAGGCCTCGAAAAAACATAGGCCGCAAGGATAAGAAATTATTCATTGCACCTTACATTGAGAGGTGATGTTTTCAATTTTATATTGTCCAACATGCCCTTCGATGTCACGGTTTGAGTAAATATTATTTAAAATACATGTTTCTATGTAGTGATCAATGGATATTAATTTTGATTGTTCTGGAGAAGAAGCTTGTGTACTGGATGGAACTGTTGCACTTTCAAGCTTCACAAGGTTTTGTGGATATCTTGAAGAGTGCATTTGTTGGGTTGAATGTGACAACGGCCTTGCGTGCAGTCCAAATCAAGGTATGATATTCAATAAACATTTACAATCAATTAAGAGTTGTTAATTATTATTCGATAATAATATTCTTTAAATATCAGTACAAGAAACAAGCACAAACCTTGGAGTGTCGGTGTTATATGCAGCAAAGTGTGTTAAAGATACATGATTGGATTTCCTTGAAATTGATAAAATGAGTATTTTTTCAATACTTATTCCTAGTTTTCGTCATCTATAAAGTAGCACATAACAACTGTTACTATTTACCATATGAACAGATGTTTCCAAAGGATTCTAAGCCGTATACACATGATGACATCAATAATGCAAGAAATTATTTGGCAAGACATCTAGTTCATGTGTGATTCATGACTCTTGGATCTCTGAATATGGCACCTTAGAAAATTTTCCAATGCTCGTGACATGTATTTTGAGGAATAGAATTTGCATGTTTTTTATTCCTATCTATAGAGAGTTGCTTGATTACCCATATCTATAGATTTTTGTTGAAATTACGATCATGTTGAGTGATAAGTAGCCTTAGGAATTCACACGTCATTTGTGGAATAGAAATATAAGTGAAATATATTCCTATGTATAGATACTTGCTTGGTTAGCATTATCTATACATTTTTGTAAGCTCAAACAATTTGTACGATGTTTAATCGAAATTGTATTGTGGCTGAGTATAATTTATGAGGAAATAATAATGAATGAAATCTTGCGCCATTGTAGCCAATTGTACTTCCGTTTTCGGAAGAGGTTCATGTCTGACCTTCTTTATAGTTACTGACCCATCCTCTCCCGGGGTCATCTAAATGAATCATGAAAGATCCATTAAATTAACCCAAGAGGAGACTAAGTATTAAGTGTCAAAGATAGAGATTTATATTGTTGTTCCCATTCCTACTAGCTACTATGCTACCAAAATTGGTAGATAGTGGCAAGTATTGGGGTCGTCCACAGAGATGTTAGGAATCTAATAATCAACTACACACAATTGCGATCAGGTCGTCAATCTGATCATGTGTCGGGAATAATCAGTGTTGATAGAACAGGAATTGGGGGGTTGCTAACAACTACTAGCACACAATTTAACGGGGAATAAAATATACAAACTAGCACTTAGGGGAATATTTGTGCAACATGATTAATGTTGTTTCAATCCTCGATTCCATCACACATAAGAACTATAAACCTATTCTGGTGTTTGTGACACGTGGTGTGGTCGATAGTCAACACTTTCCCATACTTTTCACGTAGGGTGCACATGTAATCTTCCATCGGCATCACCTCCATAATTAATGGAGTGCAACAACGGCCCTGCCTGTTGTGCAAGTAGTCAGTCCCATGAGAGGTACACTAGCTTCCCATTTTTATCTACAGGCATGATGCTCTGTATAATAATAGGCAACACAAACAATAATCACCAATATAAGCAAAAATTCCTACCAAATACCCCTACTCAAAATATTCCCCCAAAAGAATCCAATAACCACACTAATAACCCCAAACTTCAAGCATGCAAATATCCAAGAAATTCAAGAACTCCAGTTCTCCCAAATAACCAAAATTGGCCATATACCTTAAACCGATGATTGGGTCAAACTCCTTGCTTAATAATTGTGCGGGACTTCTTCTAGATCCACTTGAAGTAAACTCCAATATCCAGAAAGGACCAAAAATTAATTTTTTTTTGAGGAAACTCAAAATCTGGCCGAACTGAATTTTTAATTTTCTGGGAAAACGGTTATTTTTTGGGGGAAAGTGATTATTGGGTTTTGTTGGAATAAAAATGACGAAGATTTTGATATAAAGTGAAGGTAAATCAGAGGAAAATTGAGAAAGTTATAGCAAAAATGGTTTTAAGGAAGGAGAAGGGAGAAAGTTCGGTTGAGAGGAAGAGGAGAAATGAGGGAGAAAACTGGGCACGAGGGGTATATCTAGGGGTTTAGGAGAGGTTTAATTGTGTAGGTTGGGTAGGCTATACGGATCCTTAGGCTAGATCCATGCTGACACGTGGTGGTCCGTGCCAGCGTGTGGAGAGCCTGTTTCAGATGTGTGACAGCTTGTGCAAATCCAGCGTTGGAGTGTGGAAGCTCCGTGCTGGTGCAGTTCCAGCTTGTCCTGGCACGCGGAGGCCTCATGCCTCCTGATCAGCCTCGTGCTGATGCGGCCTGGCACGAGCCGTGTTGTGATACGTCCATGCTGTCCTATTTTAGCACGAGGCTTTCTTGAATTATTTTCTTCCAACTTTCTTGTTAAATTCCTGCACCCAAAAAATGAAAACAAAGAGTAGCAGTATTCCAGAATAATTTTGATGACTAATAATCCTTAAAACACCACCAAAAATCAAACAAATTTTCAAAAGTTTCAAAGATTTTTTTTAAAACCACTAATATAAAATAGAAAACACAGTATTTTATTTCCTTCCTCATAACTTATAATTTCATGCATTTTAAAAACTAGTAAAATCAGTTTGATGGGTCACCGAAATCACCATACTTGACACCACAAACAACCACATCCTTTTGGACGGGTCGCTACATTACCTTCGGTTTGCTTTTCACCTTGGAAACATACCAAACATGCTCATCTTTCTCAATAGTAGATACAGTTTTGTTGAGTTTGGGAGTAGGAAGTGATTTAGGAGTTGCTAATTTCTTAACCCGCTTCTTTCTCCATTCCACGTTAGTGTGAGATTTCGGAAGCAAAGCATTTTTAATCACACTAGAAGAAACATGTTCATCAACAAGTGTATCATCAAAAAATTCATTCATAAAGATAGAGCATGCAAGGTTTCTACATTGGGAAACGCCTCATCATCATCGAGAATTCCAATTAGGCATTTAACATCTTCAATCATGTAAGAGTTCTCACACTCAGCAAGTTTTTCACATAAGGTTATGCATTTACACACAAGAGAGAGATTAGGTGAATCATGCTTAGTTTATAAATATCAAACCCCACCTTATCGATGTCATCTTCTTTAGTGTTCCCAAATTAACGTCTATCTTTGTTCTTGACATTTTCATAAAAGATCTCCTCAATAAAATTGAGGGTGCACCACTATCGTGCGCTACGTCAAGAACATAGAAATTCATTAGAAACACTAAATTGCCTACCCTAACCATTATGTCCTTAACTAAACCTTGAGTGCTATCTTGGGAGTGATCGCTAATTGGACAATTACCCTAGTTTTCTTAAATTCACACATCTCTAGGTTCTCATAAAGGCAAGAATGGATAACATTGATAGATGCTCCTAGATCAATCATAACATCTTTCACCAATTTACCACCTAAAGAAATAAGAATTGAAAACATGCCAGTGTCATCACATTTGTTGGGAAAATTTCTATGATTAAGAGTACTCACTCCCCCTATTTTCATTTTTCCTACTTTCTAAGTGGTTTCCCCCTATTTTTAGTGCGTGCAACTTTCAAAAATTCAGCATAAGAAGGCATATGCTCAATCAAGTCCAAAAGTGAAACGATAACCTCAACCTTCTCGAAGATCTTACGGATGTGCTCATCATTGGTTGTCACCTTCGGCCTTCCCTTCAGTGCACTAGGAAAAGGTGGTGAAAGATTCACCCTCGCCTCAGGTGTTGGAATTCCCTTGATGGGTTCCTCCTTCACAACCAATTCATGCTCCTCTAAGTTTGCTTTTTTTTCTCTCCACGACAAAGTCGTCTTCTTGCAATATTTCCTTCTCAAGCTCACACACCTCCTTCCCGCTTCTTAGCTTCAAAGCGCTCATATTCCTCATATTGATCTCTGGTTGGGAAGGAAGCTTGCAGACTCTTTGGCCTCAAGTCAGCTCACCGAGATGGCGAGTTACCCGACTTGGATTTCAAGATTCTTGATGCTCGAAAATGCCCCAGTCCCAACATCTTCAATCTCATGCTTTGTTCTCTCCGCAAAGACATAGTGCTTCTTAGCTAATTGAGATATTGCTTCCAAGATTTCTTCTCGATCCGACTTCTAGAGTGAGGCGTTATTGTTAGAAGACCCTTATTACCTTGAATAGGGTTGGGGTGGAGCTTATCCGCCTCAATTGTACCCTTGAACTCGATTCTCCTTGCGCCAAAAAAGTTGGGGCGATCGTGGTACCTCGGGTTGAAAGTATTCGCGAAGGGGTCTTGCCTTTTGCCTCCTTGGTTCCCACAGAACCCTTGTTGTTTCCCTCTACATAATTGTTGCCTATTTCCATCATTCAAGTCCAATGCCTTCACCTCCTGAAAGTCTTCCACCACTTATGGACACGCATCAGTGTGATGATCGAGACTGCAAATTCTACAAACTTTTACTTTTTAAACCCTTTCTTTCATGAATTCCTTCATCGTATAAGTAAGAGCTTGGACTTGCTCCTCTAGCTTGGGAGAATGAGATAGCTTGTCCACAGTTTTCACTCTAGATCTTGTACCAAGCTGCCTTGCAACATTGGCCATTTCTTTGAAGAGTGCCATGACATCCCTTGGGATCTTGTTGGCTATTGAACCATTGCAATCAACATTCACCATTCACATGTCATCATCACACAACCTCTCAAAGAAATAGTATACCAAATCCCTCTCCTTGAATGGATGATATGGACAGCTTGCCAATAGCCTCTTGAATCGTTCCCGATTCTCGTAGAGGGATTCATTAGTGAACTGAGAGATATTGGAGAGCTGCTTCTTCGACCTCACGGATTTTGAAGTAGAGAAGTACTTCTCAAGAAATATGTGCTTCATATCCATCCAGGAGGTGATGCAGTCGGGTGAAAGGTAGTACAACCAATCTTTGACCTCATCCCGAAGTGAGAAGGGAAAGAACCTTAAATTGTAGTCCATATTCAAGACTCCTAACCGCTTTTATGTTGGTACAAACTAGATGAAACTCCGATAAGTACTTATTCGGATCTTCACCGGCCATTCCATGAAAAGGTAGCAAACACTGGATCATATCACTCTTGAGCTCACAAGTAACATTCGATGGCAAGGGTGGGAATACAATACATAGGGGTTGATTCTCTAAGTTAGGATCCATCAACTCCCTAAGTGTACGATTATCTTCCGTCATCGCTACAGGTTCTTCAACTACAAAAGTTGGTTCTTGTGGAACCCCCACTCTAGTTCTCCTCATCTATCTTCTCTGACCACCTGTGTATTCTGTTAGATAGTGTAAAGTACCTAAGTTCGCGGCATGGATATGTACCATAAACTAGGAATCAAACAATACCCAACTAGAAGAAACACTAGTAAAAGGATTAGAAGTACACAGACAACTATCACAAAGGCTCAACGGAAAAAAAATAAAAAAATAAAAATAACACTAACTACTCAATTAACACACTATGATAGTTAACTACTATCCTTTAAACTAACATCCTCGGTAGCGGCACCAAAATTTAACCCCTCGAGGGTTGTCTAAATGAATCATGGGAGATCCACCAAACTAACCTGAGAGGAGGCTAAGTATTAAGGGTCAAAGATAGAGATTTATATTGTTGCTCAAGTACTCGGGTCATCCACAGAGATGTTAAGAATCTACTAATCAACTACACACAGCCGCGATCGGGTCATCAATTCGATCACATGTCAGGATTAATTTGTGTTGGTAAAACAGGCATTGGGAAAATATTTGCGTAACATGATTAATGTTATTTTGATCCTCAATTCCATCACATATAAGAACTATAAACAATTTCTAGTGTTTGTGACATGTGGTGTGGTCGATGGTCAACACCTCTCATACCTGTCACATACGGTGCACATGTAATCTTCCATCGGTATCGCCTCCGTCATTAGGGGAGTGAAATAATGGCCCTGCCTGCTGTGTAGATATGAATCTCCCACATACTACTACGTCATGGGAACTACACCATGAATGCTTCTCCTAGGCCTAAACAAACAAAGAGGGTGAAACTCCTTATCGATGACTCTGGGGTTGCAAAGCTAACCCTCGTTTGCTACTCTAGCTATCCCTACACGTAACCCTTCAGACCAACTCACTGGCTTACTAGTGTATGGTCGATCGCAACATTGATTTGGAAACCCATGTGCACATACCCACATGGTTCCGGACTATCGTTACCCCAAACACATCTAGGTTTCTTTCCCCTGGGTATCAATAATTGCACCAACATGAAAGTAGACTACGGTGTGTGCTAACATAGTGTGACAATCTCGCAATTAACAAGAACATGAAAAATAAGCCAACATAATAAACATAAAACACATTTAAATACGTAGATCTAAGAAATCTCACAAAACGAACATTAAGACATGAATACAAATATAATCCCCAAGTTAATCAACTACTCCCTAAGCATTGAACCCAAATATTTCATTGGATTCAACATGATGTGCACTATGATGCATGCGCTAGCCGATGCATTTAACACATTTATTATCATATTTTGTTTGGTTGATTACTAGTTTTAGCTAGGTTTCCACGACCAAGGGTTTAGACGGTCATTATTGGTCTTCTTGTCTAAATCCCACATTTTTTAGACTTGATTGAGACTAATGGACACTTTGTATTCACAAGCACCTAGATCTTCCTCTTTGATCTCATTAGTAGGTTGCTCGTGAGTAGATATTTGAAGGCCATTCGTAAGTATGGTAGAAAATATCAAGTCCATTCGCAAGGATGGTAGTATATTGAAGGCCACAAACTCTAAATCGTGGTAGTAGATGGAATTGGGACCAAGAAAAGTGGATTCCAAGTTCAAGAAGGCCAAAGGAGGAAATGTGGAATCGTTGTTTCAGGTTGAATGGAATTCTGGACAAAATCTAAGAATAATCAGCACTTGAGGGTATCACCATTGGATTCTTCTTCTTGACCACTATAAAGTCAAATATAGGAACTCACAAATTGGACCAACGATTCACACGTAGCGAAGTAAAAAAGTTAGCTGAGCGAACCAGCCATAGCCGACACAGACCAAAAGCTTGCACGGACTGCATCAACCGGCACGACATGCGTTAGGGGGCCTTGGCACGAACCGTATCCCTGGATCGGGCCGTGTCAAAATCTGGCAAGATAGTCCCCTTGTTTCACTCCAAAATCGTCTATGTATGGGGGCAGGACGTTCCATTTTACACATCCCACACCCTTTTAAGTAACAAATTCCAAGACTAGCCCACAGGGTGAGAAGAATAATGTGGGGCACACCGAGGTACTGAGCCAAACAAGGTTCTAGCTTACACGACGCTCAAAATGGTGCATGATGTAGATAAAAAAGAGAAAAATGAATACCCAGCCAGTGGCCCACACCAGATGACATGGGATGTGCCCAGCGCGAGTGGTACGGCCCGTGCCTGGATCGATGTCCCGCACCGGAACAGCCCCAGGCAGCTACTAGGTTTTTGGCCACTTTTGGGGCTATTTTTAGGCCCAATTCCCTACTACTATATATATGGACCTTTGTCTACTAGGGTTAGGGGAATTCTCAT
>JAULKK010296265.1:0-12903 GCA_032355705.1 Rubia peregrina
TAAACCCCTTATGATGTAAACCTACCTAAATCTAGCAATCTTCCACAAAAATATAACAAAAGAGATGTTAAATGCTTTAGAAAATACATGCATTTGACGGCTCGTCACGTTCGACTGACCAAGCGCAACTCGGGTTCTCCCCTCCAATAAATGATGGTCTTTAAGTCTCTATACGTCAGGTTGGCCTGGAACAAGCTCCCTTCGCCGCTTGTCACCACCCCCAACCCTCCATTCTCGCTGGCTCCCTTCGCCGCTTGTCACCACCCCCAACCCTCCATTCTCACTGCTCAAGATTCACGGCCACCACCTGATTCACCGCCGAGCTCTCGATTCACGGTCGTTGCTACCGATTCACCACATCCGCTTGACAGCGCCAACCCTCCTGCACCTCTCGAGGGGCTAGTGGTGACAACGGAGTAGAGGTAGTCCCGATCTGGAGCAGCGGTGAAGTAGGTGACGAATTGATGAACGACGTGGCATCGCGTGGCTCTTCTAGGTGTTGTGGCTCTTCTTCTTTTTGTTGAAGAAGTGGTGATGCAAACTAAGGCGGGGGAGGAGAAGAACGACCAGAGGAGATAAAGAGGAGAAGAGAGTGTGTGAAAAGTTAGCCTTTATAGATTGGGTAAAATGCTAGGTCTAAAAGAATAAATGAACAATAATGAGGATAAAATAGTCTTTTAGACATTTTCTGATTTTTTTTAAAGAGTGGTATAATGGTTAATTCACATAATTTTGACCAAATTCAGGTTGTCGGGGTTGGATTGTCACTTTTGACCAAATAATAGGGTTAGAATTGAACTTTCAAAATTTACAAGATTAGATTGACAATTTCGACCAAAATATGGGATCATTTTAGCACTTAACTCAATGAATTAATGAAAAACTTTTTAATGCATTTTCTTAAATTAAAATTAATTGAATTAGATTAAACTAAATTAGGTTAAATTGAGATGAACATACTCAATACTTCATCACAGGAACTTCTACGGTCCCTTGTGCGCACCGAGTATGGCCGGCCAACGATCCTAGCGCTGGGCTACCGTGAATTTACCTCCTCCACCAAGGCCTGTGGTGTCGGGCAGGTGGGGACGCTGCGGGCGAGCGTTATCGCCTTTTGCTCCAATGTAAGAAATCTCTTTGCATTGAAGAAGGGATTAACATTAAAATTAAATGGTGTATACATATGCTTCCTCTGTTCCATCAAAATTGGCGTACTTTAACATTTAGAGTCAACCATGTCAATGTTATAATATTAATATATTTATTTATGCGTATAAAAAATGTTTGAAAATTAATAGTTTCGAAATATATGTTACGAAGAATTTAACAACATAGTACATGATAATAGTCTTAATTTTAGGATAGATGAAATCACTGATTCGTTGTGATTGAGATATGATTATGATTATGATTATGATTTGATTTGATTGGGACATGTCTAGGTATGATTTATCTCTAAGGCTTGTAATCTCTATATTTATTTCTTGTAATACACATCTCTACTCAGTTAGAGTTCCCCATTAACATGGTATCAGATCATCTACAATTCTGAACGTGCAATATCTCTTTTTAAAAAATATTCTTTGCCTTAGCCATATTCTAAAACTAAAGACTCTGCCGCAGCCATATTTCCCTACCAAATAATTACCATCTAATATTCTTCTCACATATTTCTCTATCCAAAAAATTACCAAACCCCCCATTTTATCTGGAAATGGTTTTTCATATTATGTTATTTTTATTGATGATTTTTTGAGATTTTCGTAGCTTTACTCCCTTCAACGTTAGTCCAAATTTGTTGATTTATACATACAGTTTTAGGCTTTTTGTTGAGAATCAATTCTCTGCTTGCATTAAGATATTTTAGAGTGACGGAGGTACCGAGTTTGTTAATAATCGCATTCGAACGCATTTTACCGTCAGAGGCATTCACCATCAAATCTCCTGCCCCTACAAGCCTAAACAAAATGGGCGTGCTGAGCGTAAACATCGTCATCTTGCAGAAATGGCGTTGACAATGCTCTTTCAGTCTCGGCTACCTCTTTCTCACTGGGATTATGTTTTTGCCACTGCAATTTATACCATTAACCGTCTTTCGACGCTGGTGCTCCATGACAAGACTCCTTATGAACTTCTCTATGATTGTCCACTTTACTCTAACTTCCATCATTTTGGTTGTCGGGTATACCCTTTCACCAAGCCCTATGCAACGCAGAAACTATCACCTCAGAGTTTCCCATGCGTGTTTCTTGGCTACAGCTCTCAATACAAGGGGTTCCGCTATCTCGATCCATCCAGTGGTCGTGTCTACATCACGCGACATGCTCGGTTTGATGAACTTCACAGTCCATTTGCTTCTAATGGGGTATGTAGTGCAGCTTTCACGTCCTTAGACGTCTCTACATTCTTGGACCCTGATTCGTCTGATCCTCCGTCCGATGCACCACCGTCCTCTGAGTGACCCTGCCAAATTTTCTCTGATGCACCTACTCTGACCTTGCCTCAGGTTCTTATTGTTATACCAGCTTCTCCGATTGATGATCCTGCTTCATCGGTTCCTACTGCCTTAGCCCCTGGCTTAACCCCTGCTTCTCCTCTAGTGCACTCTGGGTTCCCCTTTCTAGTTGCCTCTCCTGATGCTTCTCCTATTCCGCCAATTACTCGGACTCACCATATGACTACTCGGCCTCGTATTGGTTTACCACGTCCTTTTCACCTTGATGATTATGTCGTTATTGATCTTACTACTGCAGTCCTTACTCACTCTGAGCCTCGAAATTATCATGTTGAACTTCGTGATCCTCAGTGGGTGGCTGCGATGGATGATGAGATGTCTACTCTCCGGAAGCAGCATGCTTGGGATTTTGTTCCCCGGCCATTTGGTGTGAATGTTGTCAGCTCCAAGTGGGTTTTTTAGATCAAGTATCGTCTTGACGGTACTGTTGAGCGACACACGGCTCGACTTGTTGCTTAGAGATTCTTGCAACTACCGGGTTTTGACTCTGATTACATTTGCAGTCCTGTGGTCAAAGTCTCCACTATTCACACGATTCTAGCCATTACTACTATGCAAAAATGACCCCTACACCAGTTGGATGTCAAGAATGCCTTCCTCAATGGTGCTATTGATGCTCCGGTCTACATGGCGCAACATGTCTGCTACAAGGATCCTACTCGACCTGACTATGCGTGTCGTTTGCGATAAATCATCTATTGTCTTAAGCATGTATGGTTTGATCGTTTTAGTTCATTTCTCTACAAGCTTGGTTTTGTCTGCAGCTCCTCTGATACTTCTTTGTTTGTGTTCTCTCGAGGCACTGTTCTTCTCTATTTGCTGGTGTATGTGGATGGCATCATTCTTACTGCAATGATTCTACCGTCATTTGCCAGTTTATCTCTCGCACTCATCAGGAGTTTTACATTAAGGATCTTGGCTCCCTCAGCTACTTTCTCGGCCTCGAGGTGTCTTCTACTGACTCTGGCCTCTTTTTGGGTCATGCGAAGTATGCTTGGGATATTCTTCGTCGAGATGAGATGTTTGATGTTGTGCCGATTTCTACACCTTTTGTACCTGCTTCTCAGCTTCTTAGCAGTTCGATTGAGCCTTTTGGAAACCCCACCTTATATCGGTCTTTGGTTGGTGCTTTGCAATCTCTTACCATCACTTGACCTGATTTGGCTTTCGCGGTGAACTCTGTAAGTCAGTTTCTCGCAGTGATCACTTTGCAGGTGTCACCAAGATTCTTCGATGTGTCAGTGGTACTCTTTATTTTGGATTATCCTTTCATTCTTCTGCTTCCATGGACGTGTTAGGATACTCTGATGCTGATTAGGCTCGCTGTTTTGAGGCTCGGTGCTCGACCTATAGTTATGCTGTTTTTCTTGGAGGTGATCTAATTTCTTGGAGTGCCAAGAAGCAACCTATTGTTTCCCTCTCTAGTTCGGAGTCTGAGTACCATGCTTTGGCCAACACTGTGGCAGATGTTGTTTAGCTCTCTCATTTGCTTTAGGATCTACATTTTCTGCTCTCCGTGTCCCCCATTTTGCTGTGTGACAACAACAATGCTATTTTCTAGCTTAGAATCTGTTGGCTCACAAGCGCGCAAACCATATTTATATCAACTATCACTTTGTTCAGGAGTTGGTTGCTTCTAGGAAGCTGCGTGTTAGTCATGTACCTACATTTCTCCAGGTTGACGATATTTTCACTAAGGGTCTTTCTTGTCCTTTGTTTGAGTTTTTTAGGTCCAAACTTTGTGTTTCTGATCATCAGACGTTTCCCTTGAGGGGGGTGTTAGGATAGGTGAGATCACTGATTAGTTGTGATTGAGATATGATTAGATATGATTGACATACATCTAGGTACGATGTACCTCTAGGACTTGTAATCTCTATATTTATTTCTCGTAAAACACATTTCTACTCAGTTAGATTCCCCCCCCCCTAACACTTAACAGATAATAGTAGAATAAAATGATTGAAATTAACTCAGTTTAACTCCAGAAAGTTAACTACTCCCCCATCCCATTAATTCTTGATTAATTACTTTTTTACGGTGTTCAATAATCATGTTTGACCACCCATATCTCCAATTACATATAATAATTCCGAGACTAAAACCTAAAAATTAGACACAACCTATACTTTTTCTCTCTTAAAACTCTATTTTTTTTCTCCAATTTTCTTTTCCCCATCTTCCCATCATAGGGAGATAGGGAAACAATATTTTTTCAATTGAGATTGTTTCTGTGTTCATGTTATTGAATAAATATGGATTATCTCTATACATTAGTGTTGTTCTTCGACTTGATAGATTAGATTGTTGTGTTCATGATGATCACTCGATTTATTTGATCGCGTCGATATTTTGTTCTCGATCTGGTTGTACAGATCGTGTTTTTGCAATTTGTGTTTTTGAATTGCAGTTTCCATTAATTTTGGATGAGTTCATATCTTTATTTTTCATGGTGTATACAGCTCGAACAACATAGATCCTGCTTTGGATCAAGTGGTATTATAATTCTTGAATATCCCTGTTTGCCGAAGTGATTGATGCTAATACGCTCCTCTTCGCCAAGTGGACATAATTTTTGCGCAAAGCGAGTTAATATCCCAATGATATTACAGTTTTTATTGGATCTTTAATGTATAATAGTACAGACAATCAGTCTGCTTGACATGTAATTTAGATATCCTTGCAATAAATTAGTTATTGCTTGAGGTTAGTTGAGTTGGATGTCAATTCCACTTATTGTAATCGTTGTTGGTGTTTTCCCCATCACCTAAGAATGATTATTTTTAAAATAAATAAAATAATAATTCTGAATAAAACATTGATGTTTAGAAAATAGATGTTAAGATGAATCTAATAAGATCTCACATGATATATATATATATATATATTATTTGAAATTTAAAATTAAATTTTACAAAATTTGATTTAAAAATTATTAAGTAAGTTTTAATGGAATAGAGGGAGTATGTCATTTTTGTTAGGACGAAAGTAGCACGACCGTTGTGATTGGCGGTATGCCGGTATATGGTAGATTGGTGGTACATCTGTTTTAGGCCGTTTAATTGAGTGATTTAATCTTTAAAAATAAATCATATTAATAGATTGATGAACTTTAAAGTCGAATATATTCATACTTTTTCATTTATTAATTAATTATAACTTTGTATGACATCAAGAGTGATATAAATCTTTTGGTGTGATTTGAACCTCTCAATGAAGTGATTCTGTAAAAGATATCTGTATATGCAAGTAAAGCTCTAGAATCCCAAATCTTCTGTGGTTAATGAATATTAAGAAATCCTACTAGCTACAAAGATAGTAATACTCTCTTCAGCTAACTATGATACACTTTTTAGTCTGTTTTCTTAAGGCATATTTGACCATTAATAATTTTTGCTTTGTATTGTTAATATCATTTAAAATTTTAATGTTTAAAAAGTACATGCTACAACGATATATTACATGATAATATTACTACTTGTATGTTACATGAAATTATGATCAAACGTGGTTTGATAAAGTTGATTGAAAAGTGTGTCAATCTTATTTGAACGGAGGGAGTATGTAATTTTAGCAATACACGATAATGCAATTTCAATTAATTTTTACACATACTCCCTCTGTCCTAGCCTAAATTGCACAGCAATTATTATCATGATGTTCAAAAAATATGTTTGACCGTCAATATCTTGGCCTACGTGTAATAACGGAAAATAAAAAGTTGATATTTAGAAATTACTTATTAAGACGAATTGAACAATATCACATATGATAATATTTTTACTCATATATTTATTTAAATATGCGATCAAATTTTGATAGAGAATAATACTAAAAAAACAAATGTGTAAAATAAGCTGGAAAGGGGGAGTATCCTAAATTCAGCTTTCTCTCAACAAGTAAAGCATATTTAAATAATTAACGAGGTGAATACAAACTCAAATAATAAATAATAATAAATGAAAATGAAACTATTGTGCTTTCAATACCCTGCTGTCATTTCAAAATCAAATAATGTCTCGTGTCCTCTCAAGCTGTAGGGAAACGATTCATACATATTGCTGACTACCAATCTTAAATTCTTAATCTCTACTTGACAATTTGCTGACTGCCATTCTTAAATTCGTAATCACTACTTGACAAATTGCACCCTTCATTTAATCCGATGTTATACCACTGCCACAATTAGAGCTGTCAATTCGGTTATTCGGATCAGGTTCGGGTTCGGGTAAAATGGGTTCAGGTTGAAACGGGTCGAAGTCAGTTGGCCGGGTGGGGTCGGGTTGAAACGGGCTGGGTTGAAACATGTTGAAATTTGTTTGTCGGTTTGGTTGGGTCGGGTTGGGTTGGAAAGTGTCGAAATCTGTTTGTCGGGTTGGATTAGAAAGAACGTTAGAATATGAAAGAAGCTAGAATATGAAAGAAAAGGGTTTTGAAAAATGGGTTACGAGCTACTCTAGAACATGTACTAGTGTTTTCTAACATTTCACAAAAAAATTATTTATTCAATATTTCTATATGTATGCAAGAATAACAAAAATCATGTATTTTGAAGCAATGGATTATGAGGTAACACAATTTTGATCCACAATGTAATTTTCCAATATTGTGTAGAAGTAATTAGTGTTGACATTTGTGACCCTTCCGTTCACTCATATATGTCCAAACCGTAAAGTTCCAAATATTTTGACCTAAATAAATTACTACGCATATGGTCAACTTTTGACATGTCGCCAATAATAGAGATTGACATGAACAACTCAAAAGTTGTCTAAATAAATTATTGAATTGCATTTTGGTGTCGCCAATTTCATGATTCGACAACTCAAACTTTCTTGGAGAGACCTAACTACAAAAAATAAAAACTTCATTCGTTACTCCAAATTGAAATCTGCTCGAACGTAATGTTGCCTTATACACCCCCATTGTATTTTCCAATCTCGTAACAGAATATTTATCAATAATTGGGTACATTAACATATCCATAATCCTTTACTATTTCTCTTCCTTACTTTTAACTAATCAACTGTAAGTTAATTAAGAACATGTACTAGCGATTTTCAACATTTCACCAAAAAATTCATTTATTTAATATTTCTATATTTAGGAAAAATAGCAAAAACCATGTATTTTGGAGCAACGTATAAGCTGCTTTGTTTGTAAGCTGAATATTTTTTAGTGTTTGGTATAGTGCAAAAATAAATAAATAGCAGAAGCTAATCTCCCCATTCTTTCAGAAAACACCAGATTTACTTATAAACACAGCTCTGCCAAACTATACATATAAGCAATCAATACTGTAAATTATATATAGAAAATAAATTTAAATGTGAATATGTTAATGTTTAAGAGAAAAATATAAACTGCTAAATATATTTTGTATATATATTGATGCAGTCAGAATATCAAAGAGATTCGCAAGCACGAATCTTGAAGAATAATTAAGCTCGCAAACAAAAACCCTAGGTTTTGGTTCTGGAATCCACCAGAGAAAAAATAATCTCAAAATAATATTTATGATTGAATGAATGAATAAAATATCCGAACATGGGATTTTTAAGTACTAAAAGTAAAAACTGGAAAAATAATTTCCGAAAATAAAAGAAAATAGAAAAATATTAGGAAAAACACTAAATTGTGATTTTGAGGCTTTAAACGACCTCAAATGGCAATTCTGGGCCACTGACCTCGTCCTAAGGACTGAGACATGAATCGTCTCATCGAGATATTTCCAACACATCCGGCCTTGCCTTATTCCGACTCTGAATGTAAAAGTTAAGTTTACAGCCGCACCGAATCTTTACGGCGATCCAACGCATCCGGCCTCGCCTTATTCTGACTCAGAATGTAAAAGTTAAGTTCAAAACCGTACCGAACCTTTATCAAGTCAGAATTGGGTTTCAGATTGAGTTCGGTTCGGGTCGGGTTCGGGTTGTGTCAATATTTTGCCAGTCAGGATCGGGTTCAGGTTGAGTTCGGGTCAGGTCGGGTCAGGTTCGGGTCAATATTTTGCATGTCATGATCGGGTTTGGGTTGAGTTCGGTCGGGTCGGTTTGGGTCGGGTCAGAGATTCGGGTCAGAGATTGACAACTCTACTCAATACTCTTTCTATGTATGTCACCCTAGATTTAAGCGTTTGAATTTATGTGAATACAATTGAATTTAAATACTCCCTCCGTCCCATTTTACGCAGCATACTTTAACTTTTAGCAGTTGACCTGAAAAATGTTTGTCAAAGATAATTAAAACTTGTGAAAAATTGATACTCCCTCTGTTTTGTAATTTATGACACACTTACTATAAATAGATGTTTTCTTTTATTTGGCTTTCTTTTCATTTTTGGAAAGGTTTTTTCAATTTCATCCACTCATTTTGCTTTTTTACTTCTTACATTCAATTTCATCCACTTATTTTCTTCACCTAAATCCAAACACTTAAATCTATGGTGTCATAAATAGAAAAACTGAGGGAGTATATTGAAAATGAGTGATGATAGGGAGAGTGAAAATGCATAGTGAAATTCATAGTGAATGATGTGGATGCAAGGAAAAGACTAAATCACTAATCACCTTCCATAAAAATAGTAACTAATTAGGGATAGATTTATCTTTTCACTATTGCCCATTAGTCACTGTGCAATTTCAATATATGTTATAGCAAATCTAACTACGTATCACATAATAGTATATCGATTCAATTTTAAGGTTAAAGTTAGGATGTTTTGAGTAGTTAAATTGCATTTTAAAATAAGACAGAGGGAGTATTAAATTATAGAATGTATAATGAAATTGAAAAAAATTGCCAATAATAATAAGTGTATCAATATAAAAGAAATCACTAAAAAAATCATGTACTTCCTCCGTCCCAATAAAAATGACACACTTTTTATTTTAGTCTGTCCCACTAGTAATGACATGGTTTGTCTCTTTCCAAATTTAGCAAAATTTTCTGCTCAAGATTGCCCATTTTTTGTCCAAATTCATTAATTAATCCTACACCTCCAAACACTATGCCACCATATCTCCTAAGAATTTGGTCCAATATATTTTTGATGAACCGAGGAATACATAACTTGAAGTTAAAGGTTGGAATTTGGATGGACTCCGTGTCCACCATTTTCTTCGAATAATTCCCAGTTTCGAATCTACAACTTTTGTTTGTAATTGTAGCTAGCAACTTTCAAGTTCAAAACGATCTCTCCATTTCACTATTCATGTCACCTTTTCTTTTGATATCAAAGCCAAAGAAGAGATGAGATTTGTAAAGGAAATTAATTTGAAAGAATGAAAACTAAAAGACAATAATTTTATAAGTTGTGAGATAATTACGATACATTTTAACTTACTTGCTGTACTTTTTAAAATTATATATTGTAAATTATAATTTAAACATATGATAAATAGCATTTGGACTAAAATACTAGAAATATAATATACATAAATATGTAATGATTATACTACATACCTGAACACTTAGCTTAAATAAAAGGGATAGATACCAATATAATTCTACCTACTTGAATATGTGTCAATCTAACTCTCATATAATTTTTGGTGCAAAAATAATATTTTCAAGTTGATAAAAGTGCCAATATAACCGTAAGAAACCATTTCCAGCGTTGACCACACATAAAATGACAAACAGTTTTACCCTGCCCCCACCCCCTCCACCGCCCACCGTCACCACTCCCTCCACCCTGCCACCACCGTCAGCCTAACCCCCACCACTCCCGCTCCTCTCCCACCCACCACGAACGACTACAAACTACCTCCACCTCATCTCCGACCTTTGCCCGCCAGCGACGACCTCTTCCGCCGCCCCCTCTCTTAGCCGGACACCACCTGTCCACCACCCCAACCCCTCTATAGCCCACCAGTCACCACCCGCCTTGCCTAGCTGGTGATGAGCTCTTCCAGCACCTCTCCCACGACCCTCTCTCCTAGCCGACGCCACCTGTTCACCACCCCTTCATAGACCACCGGGCACCACCATCCCTGCCTCGCTGGTGACGAACTCTTCCGCCGCCTATCCCGCGACCCGGCCCCCTCTCCTAGCCCGACGCCACCCGCGGCCCCCAGCTATAGCAACGTTGGCGCACTGTGCTACCACCTCGTCCCTCCGGCACCACCACCAAGCTCAACGCCACCATGGTCCCGCCGCCCCTGTCTATTTAACTTGTTCATGGATTTGAGGCCATCGGTTAAAAGTTTTTTGAAGTCCGATTTGGTCGGCGATTTTGGTTGTGGATGAAACCAAGAGCCATTTCGAAGGGGTTTTTGAAGCCGAGAAAGAGAGATGCGGGAGAAAAGAAGAATATAAGAGAAGAGAGAAAAGGAAGAAGAAAGAATAGGTTTTGGCGGTATAATTGTAGTTTATTCTTTTTAAATATATATTTTTAAAATTTTCAGAAGGGTAAAATAATTTTTTACATCAATTCCGGCCTTAACTACCGAAATGAGTAAAATTGCAGTTACATCAACTATCAAAGGTTATATTTGCACTTTCAGTTATCAAAATGTTATATTGACACTTATATCCATTAGGTAGGGTTATAAAATCATTTTTATCTGAATAAAATATGGCATTCCCTATTTCCCATGGTGTTATAAAAAATTAATTTTCATCAAAAGTAAAAATAAAAATTAATTGACATATAAACTATCTCGTTATATTTATTGTAACGTGTAATTTTAATAATTAATTTTTTTCTTCAAATTTAATGATTTCTTAATATTGCAAGGCTTGTCTATTTTCTAGTGTATTGAAATAGTCTTATTTTCAAGATTTTTGTTCAATTTGAAATTTTATACGCATTAAATTAATATTTTATTTTATTTCTTGTTAATTATGTTTTATATGTTATTCTGAGATAAATAAGAGGTTTCAATCTTAAGGGGATAAAGTTTCGACAGATTTAAATGCTAGATCTCTTGGCAACAAAAACATTTGAAGCTAGTTGACCTTGTTATTTTAGTCTTTACATAAATAAAACAATACAGAAAATAGGTGAAATAAATAGGATGTAAAGTTGGCATGTGCAGAGCATTGCATCTGATGATAATGATTTTTTAAATAATTTTTTTAAAACAAAGAGTCAATTACCCTTATATTGTCATAGTAAGATTTTAGTTCTGGAAACCCTTTACGTGACGAGCTAGATTATGAGCATTCTGATGACAACGATAAATGATTAATTCACACTCATATTTTTTGCTGTGTGGAGAACATTACATCTCATCACTTTCAATTGCTACTTTAATGCTCATTTTCCCGTTGCAGTTGGGATGATAATTGTGCCACCCAAAAGTTTTATGCTTTATGCCAGCCTCGACGCCTAATTTCCACATTTTTTTGCTACAATAAAAATAGAAGATTTATTCCATAACATTGACGTCGTGCTTTTTATTATTGTTCGCATAATTACAAATATTTTACAAATTAAAAATGTGCATGATGCATCAATCGAGCTCTTCTTGCATTTTACGCTGGCTTTGAAATTAAATCTTATAATTCTCTTTTCAAATCGTAACTTAATTGATTTACTTGCACTCAGTCATGAACTCAAATTTATAGATTTGTTTCGGTATTTGAGAGCTATTAGATAATATCTGTCTAATAAGTTACTTTTGGTGATTCTGGCAAAATTTTGGGAAAATTCATTTTTTTCATAACCTTATGGAAAGACGGGGTTTAATTATAATAATAAATGGTAAGAGATCTGAGTTGCAATATTAAAATTTTATTATGCAACATTTATAACCCGATTCATGTAACCCGAAAATTTTATCTTAATTTCTTCTAATTTACACTTTAAACCTTGGTCATGACTTATGGAAAGACCGTCTTTCAAGAGATGGACTCAAGTTTTAATAATAAATTGATAATTTCTTATGATTAAATTAAGTATATCCGAACTGGCCATAAGTTTTAAAGTGAACTTTAATACTGACACGTTGAAGAATAAACAATATTTTCATTTCAACAAAAAATAAAAATGAAATCACATATTGATGTATCTATTATAATCAAGTCCCCCCACTAAGGTGGGCATTTATTATTCCCTCCATTTTTTTTTAAATTTTAGCATATATTTTAATTTGGAATGTAATTTATAATAACACGTTCTAATTAAATAAGTTTTAAAAAAATTAAGTCATTCATTTTACTTTTCTTTCTTTTAATTTATTTTACTCCACTTATTAAACATCTCTTAAATTTTAGTGGCCAAGAACAATGTACTCACTACTCCGTACGACAACATAGAAAGAGAGGATGCAAAGTTTTGTTTCACTATGTTTGGCACTATAGGTTTTTTTTTTTTTTGCAAATTGAAATGTGTGAAGAGAATAGAGTGAACAGAGTAAAAAGTTTCTTGAGTGGTGAAAATA
>JAULKK010296276.1:0-12903 GCA_032355705.1 Rubia peregrina
GGCCCGCCGGATGAGAAAGCCCACGCCAGAAGGGCGGTGGCGAAGAAAGAGAGAAGTGCAAAGAGAAAAATGTTGAACAAGTTTTGGGATTCAATAACAGCTGGGAGGGTGAGAAGGGCCCACCATTTATCCTCGGGGATTGAGGAAAACTCCATGGAAATTTGAGCAACAAGAAATAGGTAGGGTTTGTTGAGAGGGGAAATGTTGTGTTGAAGGATGAAGGGAAGAGACTGCGCAGTGCTGCTTAAATAGAGGGCATGCATGTCTTGGACTGTGAGTTAGTTTGACTGGTCAAACTAACTACAAAGTAAAATTTCTTCTCCTTGTGGGGTAATACGCCACGCTCACTTGCTTGCCGGTGAAGTAAAAGATAGCAGTAACTTTTTTCTGTTTAATACCTCAGTTTCAATAAGGTTCTTTTGTTTCCAACTATATCTAATATTAATATCAAACTTCACTATATGAAAACTGTCCGGCCCTAAGAAAGCCACACTATTTTAATTACGATTGCAACGGATCCTTCTTCTTCATAGCTTACTTTACACATGGAAATTAATTTTTTAATAACATATTTAACCTCAAATAACTTTAATTATTATATTAATAATGTATTAAAACTTGATACATATTCAAAAAACAAATCTCACTTGTATATTTATCCAAATTTAATTAACTTTAATTATTATATTAATAATATATAAAAATTGATATGTATTCACAAAACAAATCTCACTTGTATATTTATCCAAATTTAATAAAATTTATTTTATAAAAGAGGAATTCTGAACTTTCTCATGAAACAAAAAGGAGTACAATGAAACTTCGATTGTAGAGATATTTTGTGTACCTTAAATAGAAGCATTTTTCCATTTTTGATTCTATCTCTGACGGTCTTCTATATATTGTACCTTTGTATCATAGTGAAGACACACGTTCATATTTTACATGGTATCAGAGTCTAAATCGTGAGACCCGTAAAATTATCCTCACTCATAAAAAGACCGCCCCGCAGCCGCCCTCCCTTCTCTGTCCGCCGTCTCCACCGTGTTTGTCACCACCACCGCCGTCAAGAAGCATGTGTTGTCTTCGTCGCCTCATCCGTTCAGCACACAAGACGTCGTCGTCTTTACGCGCCGCCGCGTCCTGTCTGTTTCACCTTCACGCGCCGCTGCGATCATCGCCCACACACCGTCAGTATTATCCGATGGATCCGATGAATCAAGTTTTGATTGAAAACTTTAATGGCAAGACTGAGGGTCTCATCATCCCCGTTGTGCCCCATGATCTCAGCCGCCGTCGTAGTCAGACAACGCCGTCGTCCTCCGCCAACTCCTACTCGGTGCCTATGGTTCGATCGCTTTCGATCTTTGGCGCTATGCTAGAGATTTCGTCTCCTTGCCTCCCTCGCATCCGTACTATGTTCATCCTTCAAATCACACAGTTTTGGTTATTACTTTTGTGATTTTGAAGGGTGATATTTATAATGGTTGGGGTACTGCTATTCGTACTGCATTTAATTCTAGACGTAAGTTTGGTTTTCTTGATGGGTCTATCACTAATCCTTTACCTGGTGAACCTTTTGCTAATGATTAGAGTAGTTTGAATTATATGCTTATTGGTTGGATCATTCAGACACTTGATCCCTCAGTTCGTTCCGTTGTTACTTATTATGACTCTAGGTTAAGAAACATTAGGATAATCTTCATCAGCGTTTTTCAATTGGGAATGGCCCACGTATGTGTCAGATTCGTGCGAACATTTACAACTGCCGTCAGAATGGCCAGGCTGTCAATGCCTACTTTGGTCGTTCCAAAAAGTTGTGGAATGATAAGCTTTCTTACATGCATCCACGTACTTGTGTTTCAAGCCCAGATGCAGCTATCGTTCAAGTAAAACATGAGAGAGATGGTTCATCAATTTCTCATCGGTCTAGATGATGGTTGTACTACTTTTCGCTCATATATTCTTGCACAGGATCCATTGCCTACACTAAAAAAAGTTTACTCTTTTTTTTCTTACAAAGAGCGTCAGAAGACTGTCATCTCAGCCCATGATTCTGTCACTCCAACAGACACTATGGGCTTTGCTGAGTCCTTAAGCGCATACCTCTTCCTCAAAAACCACTGCCGCCGCTTCGGGAACCACCCTAGCTTCCGCGGTCGATTGTCGGAGCCTTACCTGCACTCATTGTTGGCTAAAAGGTCATGATGTTAATAATTTCTTCCATATTATCGGTTATCCATATTAGTTTACTGAGAATCATCTACCTGCATCAGGCCCGAAGGCTGCCACAAATCCCAAGATACACACCCGTCTCGGACTCCGATCGATCCACCTTCGGCCTGGAACTATCCAAGGAGCAATTGAGTATGGTTTTAACATGTTCTCTAAGTTAAATCCTTATGAAAATATGTCAGGTAAGACTACTTTACCTTGGATTCTTGATACCGGTGCTTTGTATCATATGACATGTGACGAGCATCTTCTTTAAGATGTTAAGCATGCTGAAAATATTGATGTCTCCGGCCTGATGGTTCTATTCCTACTGCTGGTGAACATGAAAAAAATTGTTTTAGAGGTATTTTTGTGACTCATGTTTTCTTTATTCCGGCATTACAATGCAATTTGTTGTTGTTTTCCAAGTTAATTGCTTCTTTAAAATGTCTAGTTTTGCTTACTGAATTTTTTTGTGTATTACAGGATATCAGCACAAAGGCAGTGATTGGCGTGGGTGAACAATGAGGAAGGGTTTATTGGTTGCGCAGATTGGGAGCTTCACGGTCTATATAGTCGTCCTTGTTCGTTGCTGCATCATTGTTTTCATCTGCTTTATGGCATCAATGTTTTGGGCATCCATCATCAACGGTGTTGTCTTCTATCCCAACTACTTATTTACATACTGTTCCCTGCTCGGTCTGTCATCGAGCAAAACATTCTAGAAATAGTTTCCCTGTTAGTTCGGCTAAGACTAGTCATTTATTTGAACTCATACATTGTGATATTTGGGTGCCTTATGGTTCACCTTCTTCTAGTGGAGCATTTTTATTTTTGACCATAGTTGATGATTCCCGAGCTTTTTGGGTTTATTTATTTGTTTCTAAATCTCAAGTACCATTGAAGATGAAGGAGTTCTTTGCGCTTGCTCGGACACAGTTGTGTCATCCCATTTAGCGGGTTTGGACAGACAACGGAACCAAATTCCTGCCTCCTGGATCATTTTTCTGGAGAAAGGCGTTTGTTTTAAGACCTTCACAGTCTACACACCTCATCAAATTGGGTGAGTGGAACGGAAGTACCGACATATTCTAAATATTGCTCGTTCTCTTCGTTTTCAAGCTCATTTGCCTATCAACTTTTGGGGAGAATGTATTCTTACAATGGCTTACGTCATCAATCGCACACCAACACCTATATTAGATGCATGATCGACCCATCAACTCATGTACGATAGCAGACCAACTTATGGCTATATTCATGTGTTCGGTTGTCTGTGTTTTGCTTCTCAACTCCCACAGCCCCGTGATAAGTTTGCATCTAGAAGTTGGAAGTGCATTTTTCTTGCCTATCTTGTTGACAAGAAAGCTACGCGTGTTTATGACTTGGAGTCTCGAACAGTACTTGACAGCCAGGATGTGATATTTTATGAAAATTGCTTCCCTTTTGCACCTATTTCTGCAAAGATGCCACCTGCTGATCCAATGCCATCTCAGTCAGCTTTCATTTCTTATGACTCCATCACTGAACCTTCCGACCCGATGAAGCCGACTATTCTCGATCAGTCACAGCCAGCTCAACCATCGACTCAGCTGAATGTGACCAGTCAGTGGCCAGCTCTTTTCGAGCTCCAATAGCCGCCGCCAAGTCAAAACGGCCGCCACCAGCATTGATCGAATAGCGACCGCCTCCAACCGGGCTCAGCCAACCGGTGCCTACCTTACTGTCGCTAGCTCCATCAGCCATTTGGCCTCCATCTTCTGAACCAACCCCCTATCTGTCTGAGTTCAGTCGGCTAGTTCATCCTCCAAGCACTCGTCTTCATCAGCCTTTGGTTAAATTGAAGGATTATATATGCACTGTTACTCGCTCAATATCCCCCCCTCTCATCTTGCGTAATCTGATTCACTATCCTCAAGTACTCGTTACCCTATTGCTTATTATGTTTCTTGTAATAATTTTTTGGTTTTGCATTCTAGATTTTTACCTATAGTTAGAGATGCCGCTAATCCGGTTACTTTTATTGATTCTTATTGCCATGATCATTGGCGTGCAGATATGTCCAAAAAAATTGATGCACTCGAGTGGAATACTTCATGGGTTCATGTTCCTCTTCCCCCTGGTAAGATGGCAATTGGCTATAAGTGGGTTTATCAAACTAAGTTTAAGTCTTTTGGTTCCACTGAGTGATACAAGGCTCGTTTGGTTTTTCTTGGTAATCGTCAGACTGAGGGGACTGACTTTACCAAAACATTTTCTCCTGTCGCCAAGATGAGTTCAATCATCTTTTCTTGGTTGTTGCTTCTATTCGTGGTTGGAATCTTCATCAGATAGATGTTTACAATGCAGTTTTGCATGGTGATCTTGAGGAGAAGGTGCAGATGTGTCCGCCTCCTAGTTATACACTTACGGTACCTGGATTGGTTTACAAGCTTCGAAAATCTCTTTATGGTTTGTGATAGGCTCCGCAAAATTGGTTTGCTAAATTTGTTGCTGTTTTTCGCCTCTTTGGGTTTGTTCAGAGTAAGGCATATTGCTCTTTGTTTTCTTACTTGAGAGATGATGTTTCTCTTCATGTATTGGTTTATGTTTATGATCTTAGTATTGCGGGTTCCTCTCCTGAGATGATGACCAAGTTCAAGAAGTATTTGTGCTCTTGTTTTCATATGAATGATCTTGGTGCCCTGAAGTATTTCTTAGGCATTGAGATTGCTCAATGACCTGATGGGATGTTTTTGTGTCAACGGAAATATGCCTTAGATAATTGTCAGATACTGGGTTATTGGCAGCTAAACCTACGAATTTTTTCATGGAACAACAGCATAATTTGGAACGAGATGAAAGTCCTTTGTTTGATGATTCTTTGCAGTATCACAAGCTGGTTAGGAAGCTCATTTATCTCAGCATCACTCTCCTAAATCTTAGCTTTTGAGTTCATACCTTGGCCCAATTCACGAAGAAACCACGTTTGGCGCATTGGCATGCAGCTCTGCGAGTTCTGTATTATTTTAAAACTCATCACGGTCAAAGTTTGTTTCTATCAGCTAAGAGTTCTCTTCGGCTTATAGCATTTTTGATTCAGATTGGGCAGCTTGTCCGATTACTCGTTGATCTTTGACTGGTTATTTTGTGATGATCGGTGAATCTCTGATTTCTTGGAAGACAAAGAAGCAACCGTTTGTTTCTCATTCTTCGGCTGAGGCAAAATATCAAGCCATGGCTATTGCTTGTTGTGAGTTACTATGCTTCAAGTCTTTTCTTCGTTCTTTGGGTGTTGCTCATCCTACTCCGATGCGTTCGTATTGTGATAGTTAAGCAGCAATTCATATTGCAGCCAATTCGGTGTTCCATGAGAGGATTAAGCACATCGAGATTGACTGTCATTTTGCCTGCGATTTGATTCAGTCTGGTTACATGGTTACTTATCACATTGGTACTTCAAGTCAACCAACAGATTTGTTTACTAAGGCCCTTGGTCGACAATCATTCCAGAGTTTACTTGGCATGTTGGGCATTCGGAATCCTCATGCTCCAACTTGAGGATCAGTGTAGAGATATTTTGTGTACCTTAGATAAAATCATTTTCCATTTGTGATTTTTTCTCTGACTGTCTATATATTGTACCCTTGTATCATTAATGAAAACACGCGTTCATATTTTACATCAACCTTTTACTTTAATTTTTCCAAAACAACTTTACATTGCTCCCTCTGTCTCATTTCAGCCTGCATACTTTAACTTTTAACTGTTCACTTGAAAAATGTTTGATCCTTAAAATATATCTCTCTTTAATTATATCTAAAATTTATAAAAAGTTGATATTTTAAAAATATATGATATAACGAATTTAACAATGAATCAAACAATAGTATTTATTCTTATATACAAATTCAATACTCGGATAATGTTAAGAAATTTTCAATAAAATCATGAACTGTTAAATTGCAGATTTGAGACAGAGGAAGTATATTCTTTAGTTTTTCAAGAAAAATTGATTATATATTATTTGGTGCACTCCTTAAGCCAGTAGAATAATTTTGAATCGGAAGTTGGAAGGCATCTTCGTTCCACCATTTGGGTGGGAAGAGGCCTTTTGATTGGGAAACTAACAAGGTAATTCAAGCAGAAAGAGTGGGAGAAACTAGTGGGAAGGACAATATGTGGAAGATTTAATTTTATAAAAATATTGCAATTTGCATGGAAGTAGGAAATACTTCTACTTAATTGGCAAAGCAATAGGTCGTGGTGAGAATTATCTATCCATTTCCTAGGATGAATCATCAAAATTATTCCGTTCGTTAAAAGTGAGAAATTAGGTTTTCTTGGATAATTCATATATAAATCGATGAATCATCAAAACTATTCCATTTGTGAAAAGGGACAAATTTGGTTTTCTTGGATAATTCATACTAGATAGATTTATATCTTCGTACAAAGTACGAATATTATTAATTCAGCAAATAGCATCAGCCGGTAGATCCTTGGCCGTGGGAGTATTGTTTTCTTCCTTTATTTATTGACGGCGAATATGATTATTAATCAATTTTTAAAAAATGACAGCTCTTTCCTTGATATACATGTGTGTACACAACCCCACTGGGTATTCTTTCTCAAAAACACCGACGGCGCCATGTGCTTTTCTCATGTAATATCGATGACATAATTATCTACCACTAATAATTGCATCCTATTCTCTCCGCTCGTTTAATTGTGACACACTTTCCATTTTAAAATATTTATTTTAATTTGACACTTTCTAATTATGATATTTACATTCAAGTTAATTTACACACTTACAAAATATCATTAAAAAATTTGTGCTAAAAGCATGTGTCATAATCTTTTGAACACAAGAAGCATATATCACGAAATCTTATTTTAGGTATCTTTAACTTTAGGCAGAGTCTATTATGAAATTATTATAAATCTTAATTTGGGGTGTGATTTTATAAAATAATAAATCTAGGAATCTATTGTGCAATTATCAAAAACTATATAAAATAAAATTTTCATATTTTTTCCATTTCTTCTCCTCCTCCCCGATCGTCTGAAATTTGTAACCGCCGTCGCACTTCTCCTTTTTTCGGCGGAAATGCGGTGGAGCTAGGGCAATCTCTGGTGATTCTTCTACTTCCGTTGCTAACGCCGCCACTATGCAACCGTGATGTTCTTCCACCGTGAGAACGAGGTTCTGCAACAGTGCAACTGCTCTGCCAATCTGAACTTCTTCTGCCGCTCTGTAACAGTGATTGCGTCTTTGACGGCGGCACCGCTGCTGAGTGCCAATTACGTGCGGAGGAAGAGGAGCGTTGCGTGTTGGAATAATGTCCTTCAGTCAATGTGCATTTTCCAGATATGGTTGGAGGATTAATCACGGAGATAATTAATTCCGATATTTTGAGTGATCAGAATGTTTAGCTGGAAACCACTTTCGATCTGCTATCATCAATTATATTGGGATTGCAGTTTATTATGACTGAACACATTGGTTCACACACAAGACATGAAATTTGATAAAAGAAATGATTATTGGGCTAGCAGCCCAGATAGTAATTACATGACAATTGAGTTTAGAACTCATTAAGTTTAATTGGGCTAGGCCCAGTTTGACTTGGATTTGAGTTTCTTGGATTAATGACTACTCTATATAAATAGATATTTTTACAGAAGTGTCCATGATGACATTATTAGAACCCTAATGGAAAAAGCCATAAATCAATCCAATCATTCTCAGAAAAAAAATCTCACTGTAAAGAGAAGAAGAAAGACTAGGTCTTTGCTTGCTAATCTATGTTCTAAGCTGAGACTGGTGGAAGCGATTCGATCGTGTTGTGCGGATACATAAAGAGTTACATATGGGATTCTCGTCTCCGTGGTTGATCGAATATGACGTTAAAGCACGCTTCAAAAAGTAATTTAAACTCCGATGTACACCTTATTGCATTCGTTAACCAATGCATTGGACACATTTATTATTATTTTTTGTTTGGTTGATCACTAGTTTTAGTTCGGTTTACATTACAAAGGGTTTAGATGACCATTTTTTTTAATTTTCTTATCTAAATCCCGAGTTTTGTAGACTTAATTGAATCTAATGGACATTTTATCATCACGAGCACCTAGATATTCTTTTGTGAGCTTATTAGTAGATTGTTCATGAGGAATTTGACATTATTTTGTAGAAGGACATCAACGAGGGTGATAGAAAATATTTGAAGGACATTCACAAGAATGGTAGAAGATATTTGAAGGTCATTCGAGAGGATGATAGTATGCAGAAGGCCACAAACCAAAAGTGTGGTTCTATATGGGATTGAGCCGAAAAATGCAGAGTAGGAGTTCAAAAACGTCAAAATGTAATGGAAGCATCTACCAGAATGAACTAGCCAACTAGCTAGCACTAGCCGGCCGACCCAGCACGTACCAAGCCTTTTAGAATGGTCGTACCACACATCGTACCTTATATCACGGTCGTGCCACACCCTCTTAGCATTGACCTTTTGATGCATCTCGACCCGTGTCACCCCAATCCTCCGTTAGGCTAAGTATGGTCGTGGACCATGCTCTTTTAAATTGTTCGTGTCATTTCAAATACAAGAATGTAAAGACCATCCCATGGGGTGCGAAGAATGACACGACCCGCGTCGTTCAACTGATCAAGAAATGCTTCCTATCGACTACCCGCGCCAAACAACATGGGGTGCATGATTCAGAAGCTCAAAATGGGAGACCAGTCAATGGCCCGTGTTGGCAACATGGCCTGTGTCACTACGAGGTTACACGCCCCGTGCCAGGGCAACCGTCTAAGATCAACTTATGAGACCTGGTAAGGCGGGTGCCAATGGAAATTTTGTGTTGGAATTCTCTCAAGGGCTTGCTGTGGCTCAGATGACATCTGTTGCAAACAACCAACCGCATATGTCACCTTTGTTGGTTCGTGGATCCCTTGATGGTCCAGCACGAGGCTAGCATGGCCGTGCTAGGTGACACGGGTTGTGTAAGTCCCCACCTAGCACGACTGTGCCAGGTTGCACAACTCGTGTTGTTTGCGGAAGCTAGGGGTTTTGGCCTATTTTGGGCCTTTTAAAGGTCCAATTTCCTACTATTATATATATATATATATATATCAATCTATGTCTACTAGGATTTAAGTTTATGCTCATGTTAGACTCTTAAGATTATGGTAGAGAAAGAAAGGAGCTCTTCCTTCTCTCTAATTTTATCTTTATTTTTTTTACCCAAGGCGTTTAATCCAATGAAATATCTGGTTCAATGTTTAGAGAGTAGTTAATTAACTTGGGGTTTGTATTTGTATTCATGATTAGATGTTTTTTTGGAGATTCTATAGATCCACTTATTTCTATGTGTTTATGATTATTATGTTGGCTTGTTCTTCATATTGTTATTAATTGCATGATTGTCACACTAAGATTGTACTTTCATGTTGACGCACCTGTTGATATCCCCCGAGGAAAGAAACCTGGATGGGCTTGGGGTAACGATAGTTTGGGACCATATGGGTGTGTGCATGTGGATTGCTGAGTTAATTTTACGATCGACTATACACTAGTCTTAGCCAGTCAATTGGCCCGAAAGGTTACAGATAGAGATAGTGTTAGAAACAAATTAGGTTTAGCAACCCTAGAGCCATCGATGAGGTGCTTCATCCCCTTTACCTCTGTAGGTCTAGGGAGAACCATACCTAGCAGAATGCTCGAGTTGTAATCGTACATGGGAGACTCAGATCTGCACAGTAGGCAGGGTCATTGTTGCACCCCCTAATTACGGAGGCGGTGCCTATGGAAAATTATGTGCACACCCTACGTGAAAGGTATGGAGAAGTATTGACCATCGACCGCACCACATGTCATAAACATTAGGATAGGCTTGTAGATCAATGTGATAGAATCAATGATCAAGACATCACACTGATCAAGTTACGTAAATACTCCCTAAGTGCTAGTTTATATGTTTTATTCTCTTGTGATCTTGCATGCTCGTAGTTGTTAGTAAAAACCCCTCCAAAACCTGTTTTAGCAATACTGGTTATTCCTGACAAGTGATCGGATTGACGAACCGATCGCGGCTATGCGTAGTTAACTTGTAGATTCCTAGCATATTTGTGGACGACCTCATTCTTTCCACTATCTACCTCATAGGTAGCATAGTAGCAGGAATGAGAGCAATAATACAAATTTCTATCTTTTATCCTTGAAATGACCTCCTCTCGGTTTGGTGAGTGCATTTCCCGTGAAAATGTTTTTGTGTTTATTAGACACACCAAGAAGAGGCGGGTCAAAGTTTGGCTCCGCTGCCTGGGATGCTAGTCTAAAGGTCTAGTCGTTAACTTACATAGCTGGTTAGTTTAGTAGTTACTGTTCTTTTTTTGCTGTTGAGCCTTTTTGCTAGTGATTCATGTACTTCTAATCCTTGTGATAGTATTTCTTCTTAGTTTGGTATTCTTTGGCTCCTAGTTTATGGTACATACCCATGCTACGAACTTAGGAACTTTACACTAGCTAACAGAGTACGCATGTAGTCGAAGAAGGATGAGGATGAGAGCAAGAGTAAGGGTTCCACAAGAGATGACTTTTGTAGTTGAAGAGACCCTAGAAATGACAGATGACAATCGCACACTTAGAGAGTTCATGGCTCCTAACTTGGAGAATTAACCCCTATTTATTATATTCCCACCCTTGCCACCCTATATGATATGTGAGCTCAAGAGCAGCTTGATCCCATATTTTTCAACTTTCCATGGAATGGTCGGAGAAGATTCGAACAAGTACTTGTCAGAGTTCACCTAGTTTGCACCAACATGGAGCCGTCGGGAGTTCCGGAAGAAGACTATAGCTTGAGATCCTTTTCTTTCTCGTTGCGGGATGCGGCTAAGGATTGTCAATATTGTCTTTCTCCCGGTTATATCATTTATAGGATGGAAAGGAAGTTGAGGTTCCTCGAGAGGTACTTTCCATCTTCCAAGTCAGCATGTCTCGTGAAAGAGCTCTCCAATATATCCTAGTTCACAAATGAATCTTTTTACAAGTATTGGGAGAGATTTAAGAGGTTAATAGTGAGTTGTCCATATCATCTGCTCAAGGAGAGCAACTTGGTGTATTATTTCTTCGTAGGACTATGCGATTATGACATGAGGATGGTAAATGTCGTATGCGATGGTTCGATTGCCAATAAGAGTCTTAAATATGCAATGTCGCATTTAGAATAAATGGCAAATGGAATAAGGCAGTTTGGTACTAAATCCCAAGTGTAAACAATGGATGAGAAGGCTTAATCTCCTTAATTAGAAGAGAAAGTCCAAGCGTTTTCTTCTATGATGAAGGAATTCATGAAGGGGATCACCAAGTCATGGTTTGTGGCATATGTAGTCTCGATCATTGCATTGACACTTGTCCACAAATGGTGAAAGAAATGGAATAGGTGAAGGAATTGGACTTCAATGGTGGAAATAGGCAATAATTTAGTAAGGGAAATAACAACAATGGTTCTGGGGGAACCAAGAAGGTGAAAGGCAAGACCCCTACGCAAATACCTCCAACCCTAGATATCACGATCACCCCAACTTCCATTTGCATGAGTAGAATTAAGTTCAAGGGTAAAATCAAGGCGGGCCACCTTAACATCAACCATATCCAATGGCCCGAAGGGCCTTCTAATAATAACACCTATCTATACAAGTCGGTGTGAGATTGAAGATCCTGGGACTAGGACTTTTTCAAGCATAAAAAAACTTGAAATCCAAGTTGGGTAACTCACTACCTCGGTGAGCTGAATTGAGGCTAAAGAGTCTGGTAAGATCTCTCCCCAACCGGAGATCAATCCAAGAAATGTGAGTGCATTGAAGCTAAGGACCGGGAAGGAAGTTCGTGAGTCCGAGAAGGAAATCTTGTAAGAGTACAACTTGATGTTTATAGAGGAGGAGCCCATCAAAGATCTTCTCACACCCGAGGTGAAGGTGAATCCTCTACCACCTTTCCCTAGTGCACTTAGGAGAAGGCCGAAGGTATCAACCGACGATACACATATTTGCAAAATCTTTCAGAATGTTGAGGTTAGCTTTCCAATTTTAGATTTGATTGATCATGTTCCATCTTATGCTAAATTCTTGAAAGTTGCATGTACCGAGAAGAGGAATAACCCAATTAGGAAAGTTGGAAATTGGAAATTGAACATATGGGAAGTGCTACTTTAAATCATAGGAACTTGCCTAAGAAATGTTCCTTGGGATGTTTTTAATTCTTATCTCTTTAGGTGGAAAATTGGTGAAAAATGTTATGATTGACTTAGGAGAATCTATCAATGTGATCCTTTCTAGCCTTTATGAATACCTAAACTTAGGTGAGTTCAATGAAACTAGGGTATTTGTCTAGTTAGCCGATCACTCCCAAGCTAGCCCTCGAGGCTTAATTAAGGATGTAATGATTAGTGTAGGCAATTTAGTATTTCCTCCGAACTTCTATGTCCTTGACGTAGTGCACGATGGTGGTGCACCTTCTATTATATTAGGGAGACCTTTTCTAAAAACATCGAAGACTAAGATAGATGTTCATTTAGGGACACTAACCCTAGAGGATGACATTGATATGGTGAGATTTGATATTTATAAATCTAAGAATGATTCACCTATTCCCTATCTTATGTGAAATGGCATAACTTTATGTGATAAACTTG
>JAULKK010296295.1:0-12902 GCA_032355705.1 Rubia peregrina
ATGATAGGGTACATCTGAGCATTTCTAAGGACCATAGATGTGTGAATTAGCCTTGTGATTTGATGTGTATATGCCACGTGATTTAATTTCTAGTTTAAGCTAAAGTTATGTTTAGTCCCATAGATAGTTATGTTTGAGATAGTTATGTTTAGTCACATAAATTATTAATTTTGTATCATATAATTTGTGGAAATATTTTTGAATGTTGCTAGATGTGGCCATATATATGTTGTTAGATTGTTTTAGTGTTTGCTGTGGAGTGTTAGAGTAGTTGTGCGCAGCAGTGGCCAACACTTTATTCTACTGCTTTTTATCCCAAATCAAAGTAATAGAGCAGCTATGCGCAGCTGCGGTCAGCTCCCAATTCCAAATATGTTTTTGCTAAATGGAAGTAATAGAGCAGCTGTGGTCAGCGCCCAATCGCAATTCCAAATTAAAAATTAACACCGATTTTCTAAAAATTGGTGCAAAAAATTGAGGCCATATAAAACCGGTTCAAATTTAAAAGCAGTTTTTTAGACCGGTGCTAATATATGAAAATCAGTTCTAAATTTAGCACCGATTTTATAAAACCAGTGCTAACCAAGAAACCGGTGCTAAACCTAATACCGATTTTTAAAAAATTGGTGAAATTGTTTCACCGGTTACTTAAGCACCCATTTTTTGAACTCCAAAAACCGGTGCTAGAGGGTCCAAAAAACCGATCATAGAGTGTCTGTCATGTGATAATGTTAGTTTGGTGGGCCTAAGATGTTGCGAATCACTATGTGAGGTCAAACTACCAAAACCACTAAACTAAAACATATCATGTCGTTTGGAGTACAAATAAAAATAACAATGTATCCTGAAAAGAAAGAAACAAGCAACTCAAACAGTGATAAATATATAAAGAAGCTTTATCATATCGAAGAAACTATTAGATGTTGATTTTTTCTAGAGATGAGCCCGTACAAAAATGGTTAATTTTGATGCATAATGCTTTCCACGAATTTTTAATGCCTGATTCATTTATGTCATACTTCTCCTCTTCCAAAATTAATGGCACAATTACTTTTTCCAAGTCAAATATTTTAAAAAAATGGACCCTAAATAAAAATTAATGTATACATAGTACATAATAAAAATAGTGTAAAATGCTTAGATGACCCCCAGTTCCCTGGAAAGTGCAAATATAACCCTCAGTTTTTCAAAAGTGCAGATATACCCATGGCCGACCAAAATATGTAAACTTATACCCGAGTGCCCGCTTAGATTAACGAGAATATGAATGAGTACAACTGCTCGCTTAGATGACTTTGGGTACAACTACATTTTTCAAAAACTCGGGGTTATATTTGCATAAACCAAAGAACTAAGGGTCATATAAACATTTAGTCACGTGAGATGGTATATTCATTTTAGTATCTATTTTCTGAATATCAACTTTTTTATGCGGAATTATTATATGTAGGTAAAGATATTAATGGTCAAACATGATCATTGAAAAACTGTGAAAAAATAATTGTGTCATTAATCTTGGGATGGAGGGAGTAAATACTTGTGTAGAGATGACTCACAATCTTATATGCTAAGCAATGTTTTTGTCATCCATCAATGTAAGAGTGTCAACATGATCATGTCGGCAAGATAGGTACTGCAAGAAAAGAGTTTAACCATTCTACGCTAACTGAATTACTAAATATAGTTTTCACTATAGCCAAAAGAAATTTGTATTGTAATTTCAACTCCTTAATTTGCTTGTGTAATGACCGCCAACATGGATCACCTTATAGAGCCATTTTTGGAATAGCAAAGTAGATGGGTACCCTCAAAACCTCTATCATAGTGACGGTTATAATCTAAAAAAAAGAGTTGACAATATGTTCTTATAAGTAGAACTGGTTTATTTTGAAAGTACGGAGAGACTAACTTCTACTTTTCTCCTAAAAAATGGTTTCTCCTTCTTAACTAAGCACTTTAAAAAAAACAATTTACTGAACACTAAAAAATGGCTATAAGCGGAACACTTGTAAACCTTACCAAACACACCCGAAGAAGTAGTAATTTTGAACTATGAATCATGCACAAGAAATCTCCAAATTGCAGAGCCTCCAAAAGGGGAGGCTGTACTCCCTCCGTTTCACTAACAATGACACATCATTTTGGTTGTAGTAATTTATGAGATGGTAAATGAGTGGATGAAATTGAATTGAAAGAAAAGAAAGTAAAATGAGTGAATGTAAAAACCTTAAACTTGCCATAAGTAGCATATGCCATTGTTAAAGAAACATCCAATTTTGGCAAGTGTGCCATTGTTAGTGAAACGGAGGGAGTATGTGTTTTGAAATTATTCATTTCACTATTGGAATAATAATAAATTGCTATACTTTTTAGTTTGACTAAAATAAACCTTATCATATTTGACATGTCAGAAAGAATAAATTAGATACTACAAGTTTTGAATTGATTTTTATGATTTATATTATCCAAATAAGATAACACACCGTTAATGTCAGAATGGGTATGGTTGATGATATGTGAAACTTTTGATTTCGAATCGATTGTGACACGTAAATATCATTATCATGTTCATTGACCGAATTACATAAAAGAGAAAATTTAAAATTATTCCTGACTGTCGAAATTAATGTATATGGTCTTATAATAGTTAATGTTAGAGAACATTTTTGCATACCTCAGTTTTAATGATTCAGATGATTAAATAAAATTTGTTGAAAGGTATAAGATTTAGAATTTCAGCAGTTCAAATATACATAAAGAAAATTCAAATATTCTGATAACAGTAATTTAGTACTACGATTCGATCCTATAGTTATCATTATACACACTATAGGATAGTGATGTATAAAATTAAATCTAAAATATTTGATATATATGATTTATGCAGTCTTTAAATTATGTCATTGGTATTGTCTCCTATTTTCATATAATTGATTATATAAGATATACATATTCTATGAGAAGTTATATGATAATAAAGTAATTTTCAAAAATAAAGTGTTTATTCAAGAAAAATAAGTGGGAGAATTTTGAAGCACGAATAAAAAAATCAACTATATGAATAAATATGTCACATGATGATGTGATTGCAATAGTTTCATGAAATGGTCAAGATTTATGAAATTGTATTGCACAAGATGAGTTTTTATATGAAATAACTCTGAATTTCGTATTAAGACTACCATAGCCTGTGCAAAATAACGAATATTATTTGGATTTTAATATTTTATTTGGAGATAAAGGAGTTGATTTTGTCAAATTCAATTAGTTATAAATAACGCAAAATCAAAATCAATAAGTGGGAGCGATAATATTTTCTGATTGCATTGTATGCTACGATAAATGCATGTAGAAAATAAGTTCAAGAAAATATGTTAGAATTGACATCTACTTTAGTAGTTAATGTCCACTCCCTCGTCCCACCATTAAGTTCTGAATTGTTTTTTGCACAAAATTTAAAACAAACCTGTGTGACATCTTTTTAAGGGGTGATGATAGTGAGCCCACATAAATCAAATGAAATAAAGAGTTATGACCATATATTTATGGCTAAATGTAGAAAATTTATAAATAAGAAGTTATCAGTGGGACGGAAAAAAATGAAAGTAGAAAGTTATTAGTGAGACGGAGGGAGTATTAGATAGACAATGTTGTTTGTGTCTTTTTAAGTGGGAAATACACATTAGAACACTTAAAGAACATTTCAGATATGTTGAGACGTATTAGAAATTATTCTTCGTGGTAATTGGGATGATTGCAGTAATATAGAATTATGAAGATTTAGATCTCATGAAAACATAATTGTTCATGACTTACTAAGAGTAGAAAGTAATGTCCACTAGATTCCCGTTGATGATGAAGTTTTTCAATAGTTGACTAAAACAATTAGATGGAATTGATTTAGTCAAAGTGGGAGTTTGCTATGTGGACAAAATAGAACCAACTTGAGTTTATGAAAAATATATGGTGATATGGAGCTATTTATTATTTATTCTAGGTTTAATTACAATTGATAAATAATAAAGTCCCTTAATAATATTTGTATGAAAGAAATCGTAAAGTGTTACGATGATGAGATTCTTTACATCCTTATTCTAAAATTATCCCCAGTTATAGTATTATTAAGATGTGACATTGTTAATATATATAGACTAGCACATAGTTTGTTCCTGTAGGGAGTAGTTGATCTCATCAACCATTGTGTAGAGACACAAGAGCGAATGTTTTGATGCTTGTTTGAGAATAAGTTATTTTACATAAGGTGAACTTTTTAAGTGCTAATGGAATTAATTTCTATACATAAAGTGAAAATGATCCTCAGACTTGATATCACAAGAGTGTCTAGAGTATGGAATATTACAGTTGTTTCTCTTATTGTCCTTAACCTTAGTTGGTTATTGGAATTTTAGAAATAGGTGTAGTATGAATCATACATGGATAGTTTATGGTCAATAAAGAATTCACCACTTCTAATAGTAAGAAAAACATGTCCCTCTATGGCCACTTGTAAGAATGTGACTTTAAAATGTTTGCACAAACTAGAAGTGATTTTAGAAAATGTTCTAAAGTCAACTTCATATAAGTCATATTTGGAGAACAAGAAAAGAAATAATTAGTTCTTTAAGAGTTAGCTCTTATCCTTACTCTTGAACTAATTGAGATATAGTATGGTGAAAGGTTATTAGTTGCACGACATCCTATTATTTGGAAAGGTTAAAACAATCACATATATTTCCTATCACTTGGGTGGTCATGATGCCTGACTAGAGGCCAATCTTGATCTATGAATATGGATTGGAAATCTCACAGTTTAATAATCTTTAGGCCAAGTGGGAGTTTGTTGGTTTGTGTCCTAAAACCAATTCATATTTATTGCCAACGTGATTAGGAGCCTGAAGGGTCACACACATAGGACTTCTTATTGGGTTAAACTAACTTGAGGGATTAATGTATAAGATACATGAATCATGAGGACTTAATAATAATTAAGTAGTAGTGTTTTGGCTATGATTGGGTTAAGCCAAATATCAACCTTATTTATAGTCCTGGTTATTGAGATAAGGAGAGAATAAACCGGTTAATCGTTAGAGGATCCTGAGAAGGCAGTTCATGTGGATGCGATAGAGGTTGGACACATGTGCGGCTTGGGGTCAATTCACCCCATCACGTGATTATCAAGTTGATTCTCTATCGAGGTAATACTAGCATATTGTTCATTAATCTTAAATGTATTATTCTATGATTATAGTGTGTTATTGGCATGAAATGAGTTTAAGTTATATATATATATATATTCCGTTGCTATATAATTATTGATTTACTTACAGTAAATTGATCTCTTTGTTGTTGAAACGGATTTCCAGCATCATAATATTATTATTGATATATTAATTAGAACATTTAATCAAAATTAATTTCACAGTTTGAAATAAAGTCTCATATAGATGTTGAGAAGGTACATGTACGTAATTGCAATTAAAGAAATAATGGGAGAAATAAGATCAAGGCAGTTCAACACAAAATTTTATATGTGGGGAGATGAGGGTCCAATGAAATTTTGACAAGTGTCAAATTCAAGAGGAGAAAATACAGGATGTATATAATTGTGATTTATAATTAACACTTATCAAAATTTCATTGAACCCTCACCTTCCCTCATTATAAAACTCCCACATATAAAATTTTCTAGCAAATCAGGCCCAAAATCAAAACTCTAAGAAGCTTCCATCAGTACCACACCTCCCAAATTGAAACAATCCATTCAAGAGGAGCAAAAATGGTGGTCACAACCAAGCTTTTTCTCAAGCCCTGCAAACTGCTGATCATGAAACCACATTTTTCGATCCCTGGTCTCCACTACCGGGCCATTGGAAGCATATATTGTTTCCTCTGCTACTTCCCACTATGCAGTGAAGACCCACTGGTGGTGGAGGCTTTACCTTACCATTGGCTCCTCTGTTCTGTACCTATTCGTGTACTCGATCTTATACTTCCTCACCGAGACTGAGATCATCAAACTCATATTTGGTATCATGTACTTCGGTTACATGTTAATAGCATCATACTCTCTCCGTTTCATTGGATGTGGCACACTTTCCTTTTTTGATTGTTTTCCTGGATTTGACACACTTTCTATTTATGGAAGGATTCCTTCAATTTCATCCACGCATTCTACTTTTCCCTTTCTAAATTCAATTTCATTCACCTAAATTCAAACACTCAAGACTATAGTATCACATCCAACGAAACGGATGTAGTATGCCTTCTTCCCACACTAGTGGCATTGACCAATATATCTTCCTTACAAGTCTTGTAACATATGCTAAAACTCAATACTTCTCTTTTATTTGAGAATTAACACAATATGTGCCAATTTCCTGTCTGCATGTGAAAGCTCAATTAGGACATATCTCATAGTCTTTTAATTCACGTTTAAAGCAGTGATCTCTCAAACAATCATCTCTCTGTTGCTGGGCCAGAAATTGAATCACTTACTTTTTTAGGCCATTAACTTTGCCTTCTCAGACAATGTTTTGATTCCATTCATGTTACAATATTTTAGAAAATAATTCTATTGGGGAATACTAACGAATGCAATATACAAACAAACGAATGCAATTCCAAATTTCAAATGAACAGTCAACAACAAATGAAAATAAAAAAATATACACAGTACAACTAACAAATACACACTGAATAATAACAATTACAACATATAACTAAACAAATGTTGTTCTTAATACAAAATGATCAATCAACAACAATGAAAATAAAAAAGTCATACACAGTACAACTAACAAGTAAACAACGAATACTAACAAATGCAACATATAAGTAAACAAATGCAGTTCCTAATTCAAAATGAACAATAAAAAACAAATATAAAAAGTCATACACGGCAGGACTAACTAGTAAACACAAAATTATCAATTAAGCGGCAACCGCCCCCCTCACTCCAAAAAAAACTCTACTTTTTTCTTCAGTATTTTTTTCCACATATTCCCATTATGAGGAGATGGGGAAAGAAAAATTTATTTTAATTGATGCATTTGTTATTGAATAAGTGTGAGGTTTATCTCCGCACATTAATTTTGTTATTCGACCCAATCAATTAGATCGGTGTGTTCATGATGATAACTCGATTAATTAGTTGTTCGCATCATTGCACTATTCTCGACATGTTTGCACAGATCATGTGTTCGTATTTTTATCCTCGTTTTCCATTAATTTGGATATGTTAAATTGGTAGTTTTCAAGGTGTTTACAGTTTGGACAACATAGATCGTGGATGGGTCAAGTGGTGTTATAGTGGTAGAAAATTCCTATTTGGCGCAGTGATATTGATGAGTGATACACTCCTCTGTGTCAAGTGGCCGTGATTTTTGCAGGAAGCAAGTAAATATCCCTGAGTGCGATGTTACAATTTTTACTGGATTTCTATTATGTATTTTTTAGCAGATTTGATCATGTGAAATAATTTTTACTTATACTGTATATGTTATTTTATAAATGATACTAGAAATTAATATTTGTTTTAAAACCAAACAGTAACAAATGAAATGAGACGGAATTTTATTCCCTATACATAACTGAACCAAATAGATTTTTAAAAATCAGGGTTATGACTTTCCCTTCTCTCCCTTTCCATTTCATGATTCCTATCCATTTCTCTGCTTGAACCAAACAGGCACTTCTTAGTGTGGTTGACATGTAATTTAGACATCCTTACAATATATAAGTTATTGTTAGAGGCTAGTTATGTTGGATGTCAATTTCACTTATTGTACTCCCTCTGTCCCAATTCAAGCTGTAATTTAACTATTTATTTAGTCAAAACGTCTTAACTTTGACCTCAAAATTGAATATGTGTATTAGTATAAATATTATTGAGTGATATTCATTTTTTCACCTTTTTATGGATGGCAAGCCCACTCAATATTTTTGGCGCCTTTCTCCTCTCCCTCCCGCCAACAAAACGAATTTATTTTTTTATACTCCATTTCCATTGGACATAAAATTCTCTTCGCATCATAGAGGTTGTCCGGTAAACCATTTTCGGAGGGGAGCTTCTCATTTACAAACTTGAGCAACTTATCCACGCTAGTATTACTCCATGAGCCAACACCTTTCATGTTAAACAAATCCATCAAACATGACATTACAATGTCTTTCTCCTTGCAACCGGGAAACAATGGTGTTTCCTTCTCCTTTAGAAATTTTGGCAGAACCTCGGGTCTCCCCTAAATTCATCCACCATCTCCTCACACATGTCATCCAAATTGGCATCCCCAAAAAATTCTTCCTTTCTACCTACAACAACCTCCGACGGTGGTTTCTCACCATGAAAGGTCTAAACCAAATAATCCTTTTGCAAAATCTCTCTTGTAGGAATGGAGTTGCAACAAGTCCGAATCGTCAGTACGCTTACGACTCTTATAATCACGACAAGGTCATAAGATGTGTTTCTCACAACTAAATGCATGCTCCATAAACTACCCAACAAAAGTAATAAATTCATCACTTACCAAACTAACGTTGTCATACACATGCGTACGCCTCTCGATGGAACGGTACATCTCTACAAATTTATCAAGTTGTGCAAATTAAAATTCCACAATAATATACACTTCTACCCTAAAAATAATTTTATTCATAAAACATGAAGTTACCATCCACAACATGCACATCACATTACTACTTTCGTACCATGCTCTATCATGTCACATGCATGAAAAAACCATTCAATACATCAACAATACTAGTTAACCAACTCATTTCATGAAGAGTGTGAAACAACATTACAATGATCAAACATGCAAAAAATATATTACAGCAAACCATTCCACACATATTCCATCATAAATGGTAATTAAAACAAAATTTATGGTACCTTCAAGGGAGTTCATTGATGAGCATTCAATGTCTCCCTCATCCAATAATTACCATTAAGGAACCCAAAACAGACAAACATTGCATTTTTTTCCTGCCAAAAAAGGTGGTAGGTGTGCATTTAATGCACTAATAGCACCGATATAAGCTACTAATATCGGTGTTAGACTTGTCTTTTACAAGCTAGCACCGGAAACGTCACCGGTGCTAAGCATAAAATTTCAAACCAGTGCTGGAAAATACCATTTTCCCATGCGTTTGATCGCATCAGCACCGGTACCAAAAATACTATCGGTGCTGGAATTATATTTCCCTCATAATTTTTGCTCTGGCACCGGTATGATCCTTACCGATGTTGAATATTTTAATTTTTTGTCCTTCTTCTAACTTGAGTTTAACTACCAGTGCAGATGTCTACACAGGCACCGAAATTGTTACCGGTGCTAGGCATAAGATTTCTAACTAGTGCTGGACAGCTCTGTCTGTTTTTTAATGCCATATCCCGTGTGTTTTTCGCATCAGAACAATTTATTTTGGGATGCTAGGCATAAGATTTCTAACCACGATTGTTTTTCGCATAAGATTGTTACCGGTGTAGGCATAAATACACCGTTTATTTTTCGCATCAGCACCGGTACCAAAAATATTTTCGCTGCTGGAATCATATTTTTTCCACATAATTTTTATTCTAGAACCGGTAATGTGCAGCAGTAGTTTGGCTACCATTGAAGATGTTTACACAGACACTGGAATTGCTACCGGTGCTAGCCATAAAATTTCTAACTGGTATTGGACAATACCATTTCCCGTGTGTTTTTTCTATCAGCACTGGTACCAAAAATATTACCGGTACTGGAATTATATTTTCGTTCTAGCACCGGTAATGTGCACCGGTACGACCCTTACAAATGCTGAATATTTTCATTTTTCGTCCTTATTCTCACTTAGGATGTCTTCATAGGCACTGGATTATAATTTTTCCATAATTATGCCGGTGTTAAAGTTATTGTAGCACCGGTATTGTTGCACCGGTACTGTGATATCAGTGCATATGTACCTGTTTTCCAGTAGTGCACACTTATCCATTAACATAAATACTTAGATAATATCGATTGAAAATGTTATTGTTTCACCATTTCTCCCTGATTTGATTAGAAGACTGGAAAAAGAAAATGAAAGGGGAAAAAAGTTGGTCATTCTGTCTGTATTTCCCACCTGGTTTGCATAGAAAGTATTACTATGTTTTTGGTCAACCAAACTGTAACACGCAGGGGCGGATCTAGCTTATGGTATGGGGTGACCATGGTAAAAAAATAGGGGTATTAGTATTTGGTTACCCCATGTAAACTTTTTTTTATCATTAATATTTAAAAAAATTGAGGTATTAGTGTTTAGTTATCCCATTAAATTTTTTCTGCATTCCCCACTGGTAACACGTGTGATCACTAATTAGCTCTGTATGTCATGTTTATTGCTTCAACAAGATTTGATTGGCTTCCCACACAGACAATCATTGTTAACGAAAGACGACGCTTCGAGATGATCAAACGGGGAACCTGCCGGAATCTTCCCACAGAGTTGGTTATGGCTAACATCCAAATACCCAATGAAGGAGGCGGATGTAATAGACTTCGGAATTCCATCTCTTAGCCTATTATACGACAAATCGAGAACCGAGAAGTACGATCTAGGCCCGAAAGCATCCGGAATAGTACCATCAATTGCATTTCCACTCAAATTTAACGTTCCAATCCGAGAATTCAGTAGAGTTGGTGGAATGGTGCCCGTAATATAGTTTCCATCGAGATTCAATGTTGCCAGAACGGACATTTTCCCCAGCGAAGGCGGGATGGAACCCGAAAGCCGGTTCAAGGAAAGATCAAGGTCCGACAGCCTGTAAATATGCGAAACGGAAGCCGGAATAAAGCCCTGAAGTCTATTCCGGCTGAGTAAAGCTCGACTCAGCATCCTCAATTTTCCAAAATCCCTCGGAATGGTCCCTGTGATCAAATTATTACGAAGCTCCAAGTGCATTAACGAGGACAAGTTACTTAACGACCTCGGTAACTCCCCGGTTACCTTATTATCCGCCACGTTTAACAAGTTGAGTCGATTCAGACGCCCGATACCAGCCGGGAGCTCACCCGATATGCTGTTACCGGTCAAGTCGATGATGCGTAGGAACGACAACGACGTGATGCAAGCTGGAATGCTCCCGGAAATGCCCTCCCAGTCCGCAATGGTTAAGCTGGAGAGCCTCGCCAGCTTACATATCTCCGGGGAGATTGTGCCGGTCATGTAACCGTCCCGGTGAGCCTTCTGGAAGACGGGGTCCTTTGATTTAGCGTGAAGGTTGATGTTGGCTACTCGGTGGAGCTTCGGGTCGCAGCTCACTCCGTACCATTTGTGGCAGCAGTCATTGCCTTTCCAGGTGTTGAAAATGCCCAAGTAGGGCTCTTTTAAGGCTGCTTTCATGGACAACAGTGCTTCCCGGTCGGAACTAGGGCACCCGCTGACGCTGGAAAAGATTGCAAGTAAAATTATGGCTATCATTCTTATGCCAATGTTTACTAATGGTTGTGTATTTTTCATTCACCACAGTTTGTATGTAAGAAGGAATATGCTGGGAAGAGTGGTATTTATGGATATGTGCTTCATAAGTGAGCGATAAATGACCCTCACGTGCTATGTGCAAAGGGGCACGAGAATTGGGGTCATAAGATTGGCGAGGAAACTGATGAGAAGCAACTGGAGACTGGGGTTGTCGGTTATCGGAGATAGTTTTAAACGAACTGGTCGGTTGTTCACCGGTGACAAGAGAGAGAAAAAACATGTTTACTCGACCTGCATGTGATTTCATGTCCGTGATGGATGGGTTTAAAGTGGGAAATATTGGGATATATTGTAATATTACTATTTAAAATTAGTTTCCTTTTGTTCATATGTACGATGCCTTGTGTATATTGTAAATTTTGGCCATGAATACAATTACTCGTTCATGTTTTACATGGTACTATAACTAAAATTCCTAAAATCTCTTAAATACAAAAATCCTAAACCCAAGACAAATTCGCCCTACCACCGTCGATCATGATCCCGCTACCGACGACAAACTCAAAGCTAAAGTCGCTGCCGCCATCATTTCCTTATTATCTTCATCTTTCATATCATTATTTCCCGGTGATTCTGAAAGTTAATAATTATCATGAATGGACTACAGCTCTTCCCAATGCCTTCCGTGCAAAATGAAAAGTGGGGTTCTTGGATGGATCGACTACTTGCCCGAAAATTGGTTCTCTGAATATTAAAAACGGGTTCAATGTTAACTATATGATTGTTAGATGGACTGTTACAGTTGGCCAATCTCTTCGATTATCCATCACCTACTACATCACAGTTAAGGAGCTTTGAGATATCTAGCTCAGTGTTTTTCTGTTGGGAATGGCCCCAAAATTCTACAAATCCATTGTGATACAACAAATTGTCTTATATTTGGACAGTCTATTGTTGCTTACCAAAGAAAATCCAAGAAGATGTGGTATGAATTGAACACCCATGTGCCTTCTAGGGTTTGTACTTTTCTAGGATTGCAAATGCAAGTGGCATTCTGATGTTGACACTAATTGTGAAAATGGGATTGTTCATCAATTTCTCATTGGTTTAGATGATGTCTACAACATTCTTCGGTCGAATGTTATTGCACAAGAACCATTATCATCTCTCAACTGTATCTATGTCCTTGCAGTTCAGGGGGAGCAAAACATGACCTTAATATGGTCGTGTGATTCTCATATTGATTCCATGGCGTTTGTGTTGAAATAATGTCCTTTAGTCAATGTGCATTTTCCATATATAGTTGGATGATTAATTACAGAGTTAATTAATTCAGTTATTTTGAGTGATCAGGATGTTTAGCTGGAAACCGCTTTCGATCATCTAGCATCAATTATATTGGGCTTGCAGCTTATTATGACTGAACCTATAGGGTCACACACAAGGCATGAAATTGGATA
>JAULKK010296304.1:0-12901 GCA_032355705.1 Rubia peregrina
GTCAGATCTGTGTGTTTTCAAGGTGTTTACAGTTTGGACAACATAAATAGTGGTGTTACAGTTGTAGAAGATCTCTGTTTGGCGCAGTGATATTGATGCGTGATACACTCCTCTTTGCCAAGTGGTCACAATTTTCGCAGGAAGCAAGTTATTATCCATGAGGGAGATGTTACAGTTTTTTATTGGATCTTTGATATGTAATTGTACAGATGATCAGTATGATTGACATGTAATTTAAATATCCGTGCAATATGTTGGTTATTGCTAGAGGCTAGTTAAGTTGGATGTCAATTTCACTCATTGTAATCGTCGCTCGGAGTTTTTCCCAGCATATTGGAATGATTGATATATTTTTTTCAAGAAAAAAAATAGAGACCTTTAATTTAGATAGATAAAAATATGAAGTAAGAATTTCATACAAGGATGGAGAAAGTATAACGTTTCAATAAAAAGTTTTAAGACATGTGACTTGAAAAATCTACCCCCATCTGTTCCTTTATATAGAACACACTTCCTCTCTATTTTAAAAATATATGTTATAAGAAATTTAACAATGTATTACACAATATTATTTATATTTATATATCAGTTCAATTTTTAGGTTAAAGTTAGCAAGATTTGACTAAACGAATAGTTAAATTGCATTTTAAAATTATACAGAGGGAGTACTTATTAATTTTTAAATTAAATTTATTTTATTCACTTCACTCACCTAAAACTATGGTATTATATAGAGGAAGGGAGGGAGTACAATTTCGATTTTATGACACTACTGCAAATTAAGATTAATGTTAACGTAACACTTTGAAAGTGTGGCTTTAAGTGATAATAATACAAATATAACTTATTGCAATTTTTTTTACAAATACCAACTTAGGTAATGTTGCATTAGATTTAGTACAACATTTTTCAAAATTTAGGTTATACTTATCAAGATTTAGGTAACACTTTTCAAAAAATTTAAGTAACATCTTATAATCTATTATAACATTTTAATAAGTGTTATAAGAAAGGTGTTGCGATACTTCTAATTTGTAGTAGTGTGAACAATAAATTAAGTAAGAAATTCAAATGTATTAATTAATTTGACTTTTCCTATTCTACTATTAATTTTCTAGTAACAGGTCAATCTAAGTTGTTTGCACACAAAATACTTTCCCTTTATTACCTGATTCCCCAAAACTAGCCAAATAGATGATCTATATCTAATAATTTCCCATTCTGACAAAACAATTCACTCAAATTGTGAAGTGATCATGATTTTCGCAAGAAACGAGTTAATATTCCAATGACAACATTACAGTTTTTATTTGATCTTTAATTTGTAACAATATAGATGATCAGTCTGGTTGTGCTATAGATTAGCTATTGCTAGGAAGTAGTTGAATTATATTTAATTCTATTTCGTAAATGATATTTACGAAAGGATTGCATTTATTGTAATTCTGGATTTGTTTAAAGGCACCAGGGACGAGCTTATGCTAAATTACGCATAACAGGATGCCATGCCGACAAAGATACTGTAAAATATTTCGTAATTTGAAGAAACAAGGCAGGTGATAATATGAAAAATGCAAAATTAAAACAAAACAAACGATTATACAGAACATTCCCAAAAGTGGACAAATAATTTTGACAAGAAAGTCGTCTTCTAGGACCAAAAGTGATGGAGAAAATTAGTACACTAAATTAGGAAAGCCACGGAAAAAGATAGAAGAGAGGGAGACGCAAAGATAAAATAAATAAATGTAGATTCCTTCAAGTACTGTAGTAGTCTCTTGAAAGACGGTTTTTATGATAAGTTATGGAAACACCAAAGTTTAAAGTGTAAATTAGAACAAATTAAGATAAAAATTTTGGGTTGTATGAATCAGGTTATAAACTTTATGACTACTACATCTTGTATAATAAAACTTTAATATTGCAACTTAGTCCTTTTACATTTTATTATTGTAATTAAACTCCGTCTTTCCATAAGGTTATGGAAAGACAGTTTTTCCCAAAACTTTGCCTAAGTTTAAAAGGTAATTACCCTTATCTGGAAATTAATTGCTGGTTTACTGGTTGTCACGCTAGTTGATTTTATTTGTTTTTTTAATATTAATTTTAGGGAAAGTATCATGTTACACGGACTAACGATTAGAGCAATCATAAAAAATCCTCCGTATTAATAACTTTTAAGGTCAAATTATAATTATTTATACATTGCGATACATTATAAAAAAAACCAAAGTTTTAGAAATCTCATTGCAATAAACATCAAATCACCCCATTAGTTATATCAATTGTAAAATGACCAAGTCTAACGGTTAGTCGGTCTAAAATAAAGCTATGTGATGAGAGGTGCATTTATAACCACTACATTTATTTCAAAATTTTCAAAATAACCCTAGATAATCCAAGAAAGTGCCAAAATACCTAATTTAATAGTTTTTTTAAAATCAGAATTCTTGATAATGACTATTTTCCCCTAGGGAAAAAGAGCTGAAAATACAAAAAAAAACATGGGTAGATGGTTATACCCTTTGTGTAATTCGTACCCTCGTGGGCTATATCAACACTTTCTAAGCAAACTAAGGGTTAGTTCAACAATTTACTCAATAAGCACTTTACTCGGCACTTTTCAACACTTTGTACTCGAATCAAGAACATGTGAGCTGAGTTTTTTTTCCTTTTGGCCACTGTCTGCTCTCCTGGATTTTGATTACACTCGTGTGATCAAATTGGTTGGGCAATTAAGTCGACTGGACAAGACCTTCTCCTCCTATGCAATTTTCTTTTTTCTAGACACCATTTGCAAGTAGTAAGTAGAATATTTTTCATGTTGGATCCACAATAGCTGCTCATTCTTCCTTCCATTAAGATGGCAAGATATGGTCCATCCAAGAGCTGCCAGGTGCTGCGGCATAAGGGTATAAATGGGAGTTAGTTGCACTGGGCACGATAGCTTTATCATCGTGAAATAACTCAAAATGGAAGCTAAAAACAGATGGGTGGTCAAGCAAGCTCTTGTTTTCTTCGACAAACTCCCACACATTAACCCAAACAATTTCCCAGGATTTCGAAAATCAATTCCCCCATATTGAACCTAGGGTTCATATCATGAACATAGAAACATGAAGTCAGGTTACCTTGGATGAAAAAAAACTTGATTTCATCATCAAATTGAAGGTGGATAGAATTGTTGGGTCCGATTCATTGCGTGCACAGCTCAAGAGCGGCGACAGGTTGGCGGAGGAAGAAAGTGGGTAGAAAATTTCAAAAGGAAATTTTGTTTTAAAATGTTAAAACTAAATTTCAGAGGGGCTCACGTTAGTTAGGGTATAAGAGTCATCAAAAATTCAGTTTTCAACCGAGGGGTATTTTCATCTTTTTGGGTCCAGTCAACACCGACTTTGTTAGAGTCAATGTCGGCAAGGGTACCTCAGGGTTATTTAAGCACTTTCGTTGAAGATTTAGGGTTGTTTCTTTACTTTCAAAAACTTGAGGGTTATGTTGACACTTTTGAAATTATATGGGGTCATTTTAGTACATCACCACATATATATTATAATTATTTTGAGATTGAAATTTGGTGTCACTATTTCGAATCAATAGATCATAACCTCCTATGTGGTTACACCGGTGAAACCATTGGAAGTACTATTAGGGAGACTGCGAATGAAATGTTGGGAAAAACATACTATACCTTTTAACTGGGTGGAGATTTGAAGATAACTGCTGCTAGGGGTGGCAAATGGATAAATTGATTGAATGTATATTGGGTAATATGGGTAATTTTAAAACTATAAGTGGATTTGATCGAAAATCACTCAACTTCCGGTAAAAAATTACTTAACCCACGAGTTTTAAGCCATATGAGTCCATAAGTCAACCCGTATGGGTTGAGAAAAAAAAACTGAAACTTCTTTTAAATTTATTTTTAACCACATGTATTTCAATACCATTTAAAAAAAATTAAAGATATAAATGAGAGATTATTTGCAATTTTTTAAACTTAATTTTTTAAACTATATATATATATATATATTTAAAAATCTTAACCCGTGGATTGGGAGGAGAGAAAGTGGGTATGTTTGACACGTGGGTCCAACAATTTCATAGATGCCGCGATCAACCCATTACATATACCACCAAAGCATTTTTAAAAATATCCATTTAACTAGTAACCCGTGTTATCTGCAACCCATTTTTAACTATACTAAGTTGGTAAAAAAATTAACAAGCCGTTTTACCACCAGGTTGTGAGTTCAATATTCCAACCCTACACGTTGCCAAAAAACATATCAGGAGACTTTCTACCGGTATGTTTTAAGATATAAAGCACTACAAGTGACATCACCTATTATTTCGGTTTCGCAGGGTTTTTTACCTCGGTTTTCACCTCTCTCAAAACCAAGGTAAATGTGGGGGTTGTAAAAACTACATTTTTTTACCTCGGTTCGAAACCGGAGGGAAACAATTAAGCGACCTCAGTCAGAATTCTGAGCCTCCCGACCACCCCATGTTCATGCGAAGTCGTTGTCATCGATGTTGGCTAGGATAATTTGTGACGCCGCTCTGGACCTTAAGCGAAATCGCACAAATTTGTTACCGACATTGCTCAATATGGTTTTTATCGCAGGTTTGAACCGCGCTTAATTTTATTTTTACACCGGTTTCTTTTCTGAAAAGTCGGAGTAATTTATAATTTGACGAATCCTTGATCGAGTAGTGAGCGATGTCGCATGGGAAAATTGCATTCTCGACGTGTCAGAGAGTGTGCGACGTCGTATTATCCGATGTTGCGATGGTCATAATCGGTTGTATGATAACGTGGCATATCAATAAACACGACGTCGTTCTAAATGACCGATGTCGCACGTATAGGTCCGACTAGGGTTAATTTTAGGTTCCATTCATTTGTGCATGCGATGTCTCATCTTAAAGTCATGGTTCATGGTGCGGCATCATCTTCAAATGTGCAGCTGAAGTCGCTCTATTTAGTGTCCCGTTGGTAACCCTTGCAAACTTTGAGCGATGTCGCTGATTTGTGATCATATTAGCCGAATTGTAATGTATACTACGCGACGTCGGTAGAACTTTAAAATACAAAACATTCATATTTATAGAAAAGAGTACCCGACATCGAACACCCTTTCATATTTTATGTTACTACATCAATCATAGAAACTGCACCATCCATACACAAATTATGTTACCAAAATTCTCACAAAAAGAACTTTACCATTGATACTCCATAGCTAGCTGGAGATCTATATCAAGGTGTCAAAAAATACCTTGTAAAGTATCAATGAGCATTTTAGATAATGACGATTTAACAAAAAAATCCGCCTAATCAAAGTTTCTCATATGGTAGATGTGTTAAGTAAAGGGCTCAAATCATTTACCATCATAAAGAGCGCCCAACTTTCACGTACATCCTCTTAAAGCTTGATGGGATATGACACTTTGTCCTTGGAAAATACTACAACAACGAGTAACCTCATAATTGATAAATAGGTTGTGCATAGTCGGGATATTATTGATTAGACTCAATAGGTGAGAATAGTGGATATGTTTTGTAGATCAAATTCATTCTCCCTCACAAGCAAGACCAAGTCATTCATAAAGCGCATGCAATAGTAACCACTTTCCCACGCGCCCACTTGTTTTTTAAGCTATTCAAACGGACAAATTGTTCACAAACACATAGTTAAGAACCTTATAGAAAATCCTTATTTCGTTATACAATTTTGAAGTTGATTGTAACCTTCGAGGGACTTCCACGTGCATCATTTGTGCTTGGTAATCATGTGATCTGCCATCACCTTAGTAATTGCGAATGAAATAGTTTCCAAGGGTGTTTGATATAATGAATTGTACCAGAACACCGTGTTTGATGGAAGAACGATGATGGCCACCATCCAAAGTTTTCTACAAATTAAATCCTCGTTAACTCAATACAATCCCATGATATTTAATAGAATCCAAACTAGATTAATGTCGTTAGTGAAGTTGACTCACCGCTCGTAATAAGGTGCGATGTATATGGAGTTGTCCTTTTGCATCAACCACGATCTCAAATAGGCCAAACGCTCCTCCATCGCCACATGGTTATGTTGGATCTTTAATGGGAAAAGAACCCCTATCCAGCCTTTGAATTTGGAAATGGATTCTACATGCAAGAGCCTATAAACTTGGTTAATCTTGTACATGGTTAGAGCCTATATATAAACATGCAAGAGCTACATGAATTATTAATATCAATGGTTCAAGTTAGGGTGATGCATTAATACTTACAAGCAATGTAGTAGCATCACAGGAGGCTGCACATTATTGAAATTGAACAAGTCTTCCAAATTCTCCTTACGGATAATCATATTTACCTTGTACCCAAAATAATCAATTCTTCCACAGGAATTTTGTAAAAACATAAGCGAGGGTGTGCTGTCACAATTGTGCAGATGTTATTTAGGGAACCATCCTTTGGGGGATTGTATGGTGGTGACTTCATTCTAGAAACACGAGTCTTTGTCGGTTTAGGATCCCCACATGGATTGGGTAATTTTGCTGGGCTACTAATCCTTGTCTCGATCTATATTGAAATAATCTTAAAATGTATGTACGAAACATTTGTCTCAACTCACTTGTAATAGTATGTCAGTTATCATGTAATATTTTCTTTGTAGGCTCGTTCTCCAAAATAATTACCAAACGAAGGGGTCATTCCACAAACATTCCCAACACCTCGTCCACCGTCTTTGCCTCGGTTTCTAGGACTGGAAAAACTACACCATCTACCAAGGCCTTTATGACATTGACTACCACGTTATCATTCACGATGGGCTTATGGTGATGCACTCATATAGATGTGTACACGTTACCTTCCACCGCGATGTGGCTCTCTCCATCAACACGTTTGGCAAGTAGTATGCACAAGTAGTATCCTACACACGAAAACTTGCTAATTTAAAATATTAAATGAAATATGTTGCCATATGAATAGTGTAATAAATTTACTCATACCTTTATGCTGCGTTGGATGGCGTAAACTTACTTTGTTCTTAATCGATCAAAGGCAAGGGGTGTTGAAAAAGTCGGAGATGGGGGTACGAGCCCAGTATCACACTCTGGGTGGTCATGTGCTGAGATTGTCGGAGAAACACTGCGAGGGGGAGTTGACGGTGTTGGTTTAGAACTTGCAATGATTCTCTCCAAGTCAAGTGACCTTTTCGTCCCATTCGATTATTGAGAGACATAAACCACTAGTTAGCTTAATGTGGATTTCAAAGAATCAATATCTCTTTGTTGAGTACTTGACGCAATATCAACCTTTGGTGGTCGAGGTTTGACAAAGATGTCCTAATGTGTAGCGAGCATGCCGACACCCCATACCTAACCCGTATGTTCTTTTTTGTTTAGTGCAACCCCCATTATGTCCTTCTTTACATCCTCTATGAACTCGCCAGACTCCTTTTTTCGATTTAAGTCCTCCTATAAAATTACCAATAATCAATCCCTTTTGCATGAATTTTGACTTGAACAGGCATCCATATCCTATGAACTAAACCAAATTCTAAACTTACGATTTGTTTTTGCAACCAACTCCACATCTTTGGTGTGGAACTTACCTTCCTTCTTCCCACGCCCTTTGTATCTCTTTAGCCATTCCTCAAAATGGGGAACCTCATCGGGCGTGGGACATTCCGTAGTAGCCCTTGCTTCCTCTTCCATTATTCTATGGTCCAATTTGTCATAGACTCTTGCCTCGAACATTTTCTTCATGATTATTCTTGTAGCTAGTGTGAAACCTCCACGACTCATTGTATGACACATCTTGTTTCCTCTAGCAAGCTAACTTTTCTAGCCCTTATACCCTGTAAAATGATTAGACCGAAGGAATAACAATAAAAATCAACAATATGAATTGACTTGGAAAGACAATTCACCTGTATCTGACTGACATCGCAATTTAGTTGGTAATGATGTCGTACTGGTCGACTGGTCAATCTGCGAAGTTGCAGACATTGTCGGACAAAATCAGTGCTTGAACTTAGTTTCTCTACGAAGTTGCACGCTAATCAAAAGCACCAATATACATCCTTATTACTATAGTGCGACGTCACATGTTCACCTAGTGTTACTCATTCTTATGGCAAGGATGACCTCTACGATTCTAAATCACTAATAAACACACATAACATACACATTCGACGATACCAATGAAACTATACTCATCCATAATCATGTTTATCCCACAAGAAAATGCATACATATAGTTGAAAACACGTGCCCATTGTGTTTATATTTTTAAGCATGTTAATGTAAGATCCTTACCGATTGTTCATCCACTAGTTTTCTTGCAACGAAACCCTTCCAACTAGATTCACTTATGAAGGGATGTTTAATTCCGAGGTTGCAATTCTTCTTCCTTCCGAACACGTAATCCCTTGCCAATTTGGTTTTTGAAATCTCTCCATCTTTCACCAAAGCGTCGTATGGTCTTCTTTTTCAATCTTGCCACATCATCACATTTGATCTCAAAGGCATATTGCATGGCTCTCCATAGTTTGGCCGTGTAAGCATCGTCAACACGAGGCCACTGCTCGTACAAGAAGATATCTACCTCTGTCCTAGCAATCAAACCTATGTAACTAGCCCACCAATGTCTTTCCTTGCCTATGATATTCCCGATGTGATAGAATTTCATATGACATTTCTTTCCTTTCTCCACCATGTCAATCAATTTCTTGCCAATTGCCCTACCTCGTCCTTGCCTATGTCTTTTCGAGGCATTCAAATCCCCCATTCTTTGGGTCATTTCCTTTTATCGGGGTTAACATGTACACCTAAAATACTTCCATTTTTGGGGTTAACAATAACACCTAAAAAATTATGTTCCAACGTTTCTAATGGAAGTTGAATACACACTTAGGTTTTTATGATATTTATCTTCACCAAAAGAAAATAGTGGAATTGAATAATTTAATGTTATCTCCATATGAAATCACCTACATGAAGAAGTTGCCTCATGTTGTACACCATATACACATAAGAAAATTACATCTTTAATGAAACCATAGCACCCTACATGTATATATAGTCCACAATGTACAATAAAGTAAATAAAAAGTAATACACATATCAATAACAAACAATCATTCAATAACACATCCCAAGAGATGTAGCCATATTGACATTACGATCATCATGTTGAAAAGATGGAAAATTACCACTATTTCTATTCATGGAATCACCTCCCATTATGGGCTCTCGCTTATCCTTGACTTTCTCCACTTGTAAATATGTTGGGGGTGGATTTGGGTGTGTTTGTTTGTTGAGTTGTTAGAGGGGAAATGATTTGTTTATGAAGAACTTTGGGACCTTGAAGGTGGAGGGCACTATTTCGGGCAATAAATGTGTTTTCAATTTTTTTATAGTTTTTTACCAAGTATGGTGCATAAATCTATTCTCCTGCCAGTACTGCGATGTCGCACATTTCATGCGAAATGTCGGTCCCATGAAATTTAGGTCTACATTTGGGTAAAAAATTGCCCAATAGGCCGGTTTTATATGAATGTACAACTTCACAAATATGTCGATCTAACCCAGGGATATGAGATAGACCTCGCAATTTTGGTTAACCGATGTCAGCAGCTATCTGACCTGCACTCGCTAAGCAAGAGGCATCGTGCGATTTCGCATTGTAGTTTTTTTTTTACTTTTTAAAATATTCCATGAGGTTTAATTAGGTACATAGTGTTTCCATTTCCAACCTACTAGTTTACAACAGTATTAGGCATGTCAGGGTTTGAATATTGCCTTTTGGACAGTTGTGATTGTTAAAGTCATTTACATTCCTTACAGATGTAATTCAAGGCCAAAAGCCCATGATGATGTTGCGATTACAAACACATTTCCTTATACGACCACAAACCGTTAAGATGAATAAGTGAGTTGTCAAGATGGATAAGGGTTTAACAATAACTCGCTCAACTACTAAGCTTGTTGAAGGTTGGTGAATGTGTTGGGCGTTCTTGTTCTAGCTACGCATGACTAAATTAGGTATTTCAGCAAAATAAGATTTCCCATTTGAATACAGCAATATCCATCCACATTTGACTAGTGCAAGTTAGACACTAGCCAGTTTCAATGCTAAGATTGTTGCAAGCCAGTAGAGTAGCCAATGTTCATCTAGGCCTAATGATAGTTTAGGGTTTCATAATATTTCATTTTGATGCTAATATGATTTACGACAAGACGTGATACCCAATCTCATAGGAGTCCAACATGTAGCAGGGTCATTGATCATGAAGTATTTTACTATGAACCCCACAAACTACCAACATCATTACAAGTGTGAGGGTTTTACCCGTCCGAACTTTAGGATTGGTTGTGCCTATAGTCGATGTCATCTGATGGCTCATTGTATCCATTTCAGGCTATTACTTTGTATTTTCATTATAGGAGGGCGATTAGTCAACCCTTTTATTAGAGTCAATTTTCGAGCCCTGCCTCATTGTAAGTCCATATAACATCTCTACTTGTATAAGCAGGACAATCATTTTCGTGCCATAATTTGTCAAGCATCTTACACAAGTACGTGTTTTACTAACACATGTTTGATTAGGAAGAATTAGGAGGCCCGACAATAGTCATATTTAATATTCTTGTGTTTTTGAAATTTTTATAATTAATTGTACTCCAGAATACTCTTTCCATAGTATTAAACTTGGGCTTAGCATTTGGGCTCACATAAATTCATTTTGGGCTGAAAGCCCCATACACATGTACGACATCACATGCATGTCAGATGCGTTTCGATCTTGTCGACACCCTTGTGCAAAATCGAATGATGTAATCTACATCCACTAATGTCCTGACCCATTTGGTAACAACCGCTGGGCCGGTTGTACTAATCGGCCCAAGTCCAGTGATCGACAACGTCGCAGACATGTCGGTAATTATATGGTCTTGTCGAATTAGTGACCGACATAGTAGATAGACGATTAAGATTTCATTGGCATTAGCCCACCAAAAATGGAGTGTGGCCCACATTATTCCCCTTCCCCGGTATGTATGAACATCGACATTGCCCATCTATCGTTCACATTGTCGTCCTTTGCGAAATATGCTGCGACATCGCAAGGTTGGTTAAAACGACATCGTTTTGGCACAGTCATATAAAATAATTAAAAAAATATTTAATACAAAAAAACTTCCCATATCTCGGAAAATACTTTCCACATCTCAGTGGGAGGGAGATGGGGGTGGAAGAAGAATGTTTCAAAAACAATAATTGTTACTCCATTCGTCCCAATTCAAACAACACATTTTTTTTGTGTCCCAATCAAAACTGCATACTTACAAAACTTGCTCTATATAGTAAGAAATGCAAATTGAATTTACAAACTCACCCTTCAATTATTTATGAGTGGGAAATTATAGAAAAAAAGCTGAAAAAGGCTAATCTTACCCCTCAAAAAGATGGGACCGGCAGTGCTTTCACTTATTGAAAATTAGCCCCCAAAAAACTTCTCATTTCTCTCTCTACAGCTTTAAAAGGGACGAAGGGAATGCTATAATTAAATTAAAGTTAAAAAATAAAATATCTTCATTATACACAACAAATTATTATATGGAATGAATTGACTATTGTGTAATGTGAAAGTTTTAAAATTCTAATACACTCAATATAATATTTTTGTTCATTTGGAGGGTGTTTCCCATTATCGATTAACAGTTAAATCAATCATGATAAAACTAGTTCATATAACTTTTATGATTAAATTATAATTATTTATATTTCAGAAACATTTTAAGAGATTTTTAAAATGAGCCTTATTGCAATAAATGAAAATAGATATTAAATTTTTTCATTAATTATATTAATCAATAAATGACCCCATCTAACGGTTAAACGATTTAAAATAAAACTTTGCGAAACAAAATTTTTATAGAGCAAACGACTTTTATGGCCCTTGAACTATCAGGATCGTTGACTTTTAGCCCCACATTTTTTTGAATACTTTTAACTCCTCAACTTACAAAATTGGTGAATTGTGACCATTCCGTCATTTCAAACAGTTAAAATTGAACAAAACGTTAATTTTAAGGGGCAAACTTGACAATTTTCATTTTCATTTCCTTTTTCCTTTTTTCTTTTAATTTCCTTTCCTTTTCTCCCTTTTCCCCTCCACGAACCCATATTTGATGGCCCTTCCCCGATTCCGTCGATTCAGTCGCCTCTCACCTCTTTGTCGAACTCCCTAGCACATGTTCTGCCCACTGATGACTCTTCCTCTCCCTCTTCCTTGCCATCGCCATCGCCATCGCCATCGCCATCGCCGGACCCTGGGCCTGAAGACGCGAGCGGTGGCACATAAAGACTCTGGCTAAATAGTGGCGACCCCAGATGAAGATGAAGTTCACAGTGGTGCTACCTTTGGTGCTGGTTGTTCCACCAATGTGTTTGGCCGACAAGACTGGTTGTGTAGGGCTGAAAGTCGGAGTTGCAAAAACATCGGTGTGGCCCAGATCGGCCTTAAAAAGGCAATGCAAAGTGCTCTGAGTCTCTGATGGTGCTGGGTCGTTTCCCGGTAGAGTTGGAGTCCAACGTCGGTGTTGGTATCCTTGCCCCCTGAGTTTAGGTGGTGCGTGGGACCTCTGGCGTAGTAGTGGTGGATCTCGAATTTGCTAGTAGAGGTGTGGCTTGTACTGCGGGGATGATGGCAGGCATCACTCATATCGATCGGAGGCATTGTGATGATGGCCTGAGCTAAAGTCTCTGATCTTTGGTGACGTTGAGGAAGAGCGCCAGGATTAGCAACAACTCCCTCGCCTAAAGCTTCTCGGCGATCCGAGCACTGCAGGAGAACATAATCGCGACTGATTTCTGCATTCCGAAAGTTGAAGCCCG
>JAULKK010296313.1:0-12900 GCA_032355705.1 Rubia peregrina
CCTCTTTGATAGTAGTTTGCTAGAGTGAATTCAACATCTCTAGTCAAACCTCACTAATGACCCCTTTAGTCGATCAATGCCTAAAGGTATCCCATTAGTGGCATTAAGCTCAAAGAACCAACAAGCTTGGTAACACTTATGAACACTACACCATGTCTAAGTGTTGAACCAATTCTTGCATTTATACAATATTAGCCTAGAGTGTTCAACACTCTTAAACCCATCTCATTTGCTACACAAATAAACATGATGAATAATTCAATATCACCACACTTACCTAGCACTTATCAAATCACTTACAACATTAGAAGTTCTAAATCACACTCTTGGATTTCATATTAAAGCAAAGGAGAATTTGTCAATTCCTCCAAACCCTAACACATAATCATACAAGCATTTCATATAATCAAACTTCCTATACCATAAAGGAATTCAAAAACCCATTTCAATCACAATAAATGCACAATAGATAAAGCATATAATAGTTTATAATCAAGTCTCAAGACATGGTCTTGGAAGTCTAAAGAATTGCTCCCAAGGATGAGTTTAGCTACTACTAATCATACTAATTAAAAAAAAATTTAAACATTGAATCAAAGATGAACAAAGATGAAAAGGAATGGAAACTAGGGTTTATTGCAGAGAAACGTCGGGGAAAAGAGATGATGAAGAAGAGAAAATGAGTTGAGTATTTATAGTATAAAAATTCCAAAAACTAAGTCTGGGCAGGTGACCGTCGCGATCACGACGATCTTGTTGCGACTCTCGGCAGAGCGTTGCAACTCGCGACACATCTGTTGTGATTGCGACGGCAAGAGTAACCTGCCCTTACATAACTTAACTTCTTGGTCTTCATGTAGTCTTCTCTTCTTTCTTTCTCCGGGTCTTCAAACGTCTTCATTGTCTTCAAAATGGATTCTTTAAGGTTTTTGAATCTTCTATAATTACCTTGTCTCACAGAATTCTTATTATAAGTGACAAAAAATGATGAAGTCGCTCTCAAGACTAATAATACAAATTCAAGGTAAAATAGGGTCTTCAGACCATCAAAGTCAACCAAAATGAATCTAAGAAGGTACCAAAATCACCATATAATATGGCCACATCATTTGTCTAAATCCAACCTCGTCATTTCGGGATTATAATCATCATTGTATTTTCCACTCGAAAGCTTGAGTTCTCGATTTCCACTGGTATTACTGCCTCATGACCATAGAATTGACTATATGGTGTTTCTTCCATCGGTGGTCAAATAGCTCTTCTGTACGATCGTAGGGTATTGGGTATCTCATCTGCCCAACCAGTTTGCTTTCCTTCCTGTCTTTTTTGGATACTCTGAATTATGGTCATGTTGGTTACTTCAACTTATCCATTTGCTTGAGGGTGAGCTACATAAATGAAATTTTATGAAATCCCTAGCTTCGAACACCATTCAATAATGGTCCCACTTTTGAATCGTGTTCCATTGTCTATGATGATAGTTTGTTGCACCTCGAAGTGACAAACCATATTATGCTAAACGAACTTTCTTGTTACTTCTGATGTGAATTTTCCCAATGGCTTTGTTTCTAACCATTTCGTGAAGTAGCCAATTGCCACAATTAGAAAGTTTGCATTGCCATCACCCTTTGAAAAAGGTCCGACTGGGTTAATTCCTCATTTATCGAATGGTCATGCTCCATATAATCCTATTAAAGTACCCTGTGGTTTATGAAATATTGGACAATAATTTGGAAGCTTTTTCACTTTAGCACGAAGTTGTGTGCATCGTTGAACATATTTGGCCAATAGTAACCTTCCCAATTATCTTCTTCGCACTACAACGTCGCCAATGCAAGTGTCGCTAATGAATAAGGGAAACGACGTGGATAAGGGTCTGTGACATCCCATGCTCCTAGCCAGCACCGTTGTGCATGTTCATGTGGATACGGTTGAATATGGTGTTGTTTTGTTTTGGGCGACATTGCAAAAAAATCCACCAGTCCGTGTAACGTTGGTTTGGTTTCATTACTCCACCGGTCGGTGTGGCTTCATTGGTTAGTCTCAGAGAAATTGGTTCTCGTACAATATTATAAATTATAATATTTGATTACACAAACATTTGTTATGTGCTACCTTATATTTGATTTAATTTTGACTTACACAATAATTTTGTTCATCGACTTCTTTTATATGTTACCTAATGTTCCACAATCGTGAAAGTTTTACAAATTAGACGACAATTAATTATTGTATAACTGATTTCGGAATAAATGAGAATGTAAGGAATCGACTATTAAAAAAAACAGGGTAAATACATGTTAGAGTATATTAAAATACATGAGGTTGGTATAAAATTGAAACATTAATTAATGTATTGAACCTATATTGTCCACATTGCACGCTGGAAGTCCCTCGATAACTCTCTATGTCATATTACAAAGAACACACATGATTCAAAGTTAATGTTAGAATTTAGCAGTCTCATAATATAGTCATACATAGGCGAAATTAATGTGAACAAGTTAAAAGTACTTGGTTGGATTGTAAGCGATGTTGCATGCAGTGTTGAACGATGTCGCAGAGTCGAACAAAATAGTAACGTTAGATATTCAACTTATATGATAATAATTTCATAGCATTTGCGAAATTGCACATTGTCCGGTCACATATCATATGGGACAATCACCAATAACTGACGTCACACATTCAACCTGTGTTCATACGAATACATGGATTTCATCCACAATCGGCCCAAATCTAAGCCCTTGTTATAATACTTTTCAAACATTGTACTTTCTAGAAAACACAAAAAATCTACACCATACAACATGTTACACAATCATCATATTTTATGAGAAAGAAAAACATGTAAAAGGTATATGGTAATAAAGATTGGAAATGAATATGAAATTGATGTAGAACTACCTGAATTAATTAAACCCGAAGCTGCTCCATTCTCGTATGCTTGTTGATGTCTTCGAGAAGAAATTTGAGTATGTTCTTTATTGGTTGTGCTTGTGTGAAATGGAAAAGATGATATATTATTGGATTTGGAGGAGGATTGATGGGAATGTGTGTTATTGATGAATGTTATTTAAATGAAAAATTGATGGGTGGAAATTTTGGTTCAAATTTTTGGCCCAAATTTTCGGTTCCCACTGGAAAATTCAATTAGCATGACGTCGTATAGTGTCTCTTTTGGATTCGTTTTGTAGGAAGAAATTGCGACATCGTACACATGCATCACAATCAAATTTAGGAAAAGTATAGTAAAATAATTCTTGTTAAGATTGCGGCCCTAAAACACGTCCCGTTTATGCACAAATACCATTGTTTTGAAAATGTGAATAAATTTTTTACGTAGTTTTACATTTTAAGTTCTCCTACTCTGTCGAAGGGATCTAAGTGAAAAATTATAAATGTACCCTGGCATTCCCTAAACAGATTACGATCGACCCAATATAAAACTTTGACATCTAAATTTCAACTAATACTTACCGAGGGTTATAAAAAACTAATTTTATCCCACATATACTTTGCACAAGTTCTTCTGAATGACGTTTTTTATACTTGAAGTACTCTTCTAAAATTAACTACATGCCTTGTATAATCACTTTAAAAAATTTAAAGGACGTAATTCTATTATCTTTTTATTGCTTCAAAAACCAAGAATTTAAATTTCCATGCAATTTTATGTGGTGGAAAAGAAAATTCTCACAATGCTTATGGTAAGGGTATTTATGGAATATTAAAAAAATGATGGAAGATTACCTCGTTAAATCCTTCCACAACCAAATAGGAAAACTATGCTCATGAATTGGTGAATCGATTTGGTGTATCTCTAGTTTTACATTGCAAGTACTCCCACTCTGTTGGGGGAACCTCAGTGCAATATTATAAATAGATATTTGCATTCACAAACCCGATTACATTATACCCAAAAATGAAACTTTGACACTCAAAGTTGACCTTTTCCTTACTAAGGGTAATAAGTAAAACTACTTTTATTCCACATAAACTTCCACAAGTTTTTCCGAATGATGCCTTGTATAATTGTAAGTAATCTTCAAAAATTTACTCTAACCCACCTTGTACTATTGCTTGGAAAAATTTAATGGATGTAATTATATTATCTTTTTATTTCATCAAAAACCAAGAATTAGAAATTTCATGCAATTCTATTTGGAGGTTCCCATGGAACTGGAAATAAACAAGTTCATAGTATGTGCTAAAATCGATTCCCATCGAATTCCATGTCTATGAAGTTCATGGACATTTATAAAAATCAATTATAGTATCTAATATACTATTAACTGTTATGAAGGTCAATTACATTTGTTTTGGTCAGACACGGGCCATGCCCTTGTATGCTAGTGGGTCAAAATGGTAAGGCCAATTTCCAACCAAATTGACGTCGATCATAAGTCAGTAATTTGTCGCTTAACACCAGAAATCTGCGACATTGCATATGTTGTTGGTCAAACATGGACCCGTTACTATGCTAATGGGCTCAAAAGGTTAGGCCCAAAAATAGATTAGGTGAGTTCACTACAATGCCGGTACAATGTCAGTTTGGTCAACTGCTCTGCGACGTTGCTTTACCGTGGCATATTCACAACGCTTTGTAAAAACTATATATACGGAGTCCACCATATATATCCCTTTAAACATTTAATTTTCCCTCAAATTTTAGTAGTCCCTCAAACCATCAGTTCGTAGTTATACTTCTTAGATTCCCTAGAGCACTTCAATTTTTGTATTCATTATCGAATTTGATATGTATATTGTGTATTAATGTGTTCTTAGTTTTTTCTATTGAAATTAAAATGGATTCTGGCTCTAGGTTTTAGGAATTTTGTTTTGTAAGTTCTTCCCTGTCAACCGACCTTTTGTTTTTGTTGAAAATTTTGCTTGTTCATGTTTTCTGCTTTTGATAATATTTTTGTAACCGTTAAATGTGATGTCGTAAAATAGTTAATCATCCTTAAATGGGAGAGGTTGTGAAGCGATGCGTTAATTCCTTTGTACCCTACTTGAATACAACGTTGCACTATTCTCGCATAACCAATTAGTTTTATCGACTAGTTGGCGTCATCGCAGAAACATGTTGGCCAAGTCAGCTTATGGTCCGATAGTAACGTGATACGCCTTGCCAAAACAAAATATTGACTAAGCCAATTTTAAATTGAATTTGAGGAATAATTGCCAGCAATGTCAATTCAAGCAGACGTGCCCCAATTGAGGTGAGTGATTTCTTGTTCGGATTTAAATTACTGTTAATTTCCTATTTATTTTGTAATTAGTTTAGTAAAAATTTCATTGACTAATGCAGAACCATAGTGATTCAGAATACGATCGTTATAATCAAAACAATAATAGGGAGGTCTGTCTATTTAACTTTGTCCAAACTCTCACAAAGGCAAATTTTTGGGATGTTCCGATTTTGGTAGGTCCTTCCCGTTACACATGTATTTCATTCTCAATTAACTTTAAATATATATATATATATATATATTTTAATTTCATGTTTACTAAATTTTGTTTTTGGTTTATAAATCAGTACGTCCCAACCCACATTTCGGAGGTCCTACCACCGTACAAGGAGGCGCTTGTCCTACGGTGCAACATAAGAGAGTATGACATGCACTACTCGATGTTGAACACCCTGACCTCGAAGGGGTTTACTCAGTATCTTTTAGAATAGGAAATTGAGATTGGGGAGACACTGTTATTCGAGGTGGTAAATGGTGCTGGGCCGTTTTTTTTATGTCACCATTATTCACTGTCATTTTTAGTTTTCATGCACTATTTGAACAACTGTTTAAAACTATATTAGTCGAATTTGGAATAATATTTTTTTTGAAATTTAACGCTCAATCTATAATTTTTTCAACTACTTTTTTATACACTCTATGCAAAGTACGTAATATGAAACAAAAATAATCCTTGATGAGACATGTCAATAATAAAATCAGAAGTAGACATCATCCTGAACAAAAATAGGAATCAGAACCCCGGAGGGCTCTGTAATTATCTTCCAGCCGTTTCATAATCTCTCTCTTCAATTTCTTTCATCTCACCTCAAGAGTAATTGGTACTCGCATGACTGGATAGTTAACCAAACCTAGAACACCATCAGCATCTATTAAATAACTTTAGTATATATCACGGATTTAACGAGCCACAAAAATACAAGTGTTATAAATGTTCGATCTAAATGTCGATAGAAAATAAGATCAAAACAATGACCGTCTTATTGATAACAAAAAATCAACAAGTTCAAACGACTGAACATCGTATACTCTTAAGTAATCATTTACAATTTCTTCTATACCATGCACTAACTAGCCAACAATTCAACATTGCGGTGTTGCTTGTCTATATCGGCCCTCTCATGATCGTAAGCAACATTGCATAATTTTCATTCTTGGGTCGTATTGATCAAATTAGTTGCGACGTCAACTATTACCGATTACGTTTCCTTTCGGCTCAGGCCTAAAGCATATGTGTTGGTCAAATATTCACACTACGACATCACACTAAAATCTCTCTTTCTATCTTCCCATGCGACGTTGCTTGTAACGTTCCACCTTTAATAAATTGGTTGTGTTCCACCACTGATAAATTGGTTGTGTTCCACCACGGTTTTAAAAGCTACTCAATGACCAACCCTTTCGCATTTGCAACCGATGACGTTGCACCAAAGGTAAACCAAGCTAATTGTTTCCACTAATTTGATAGTGATTTTTTGTCTTTAAGAGACTCCATAAGTGCCCCATTACATGATTTACAATATTCACAATGCACAAGCTTTTACGTTTTTAGATTTTGGACTTATTCAATTTGGTTTGGAACTTGTTTACAAATTATTGACTAGGGCTAGGATTTAGGTAATTGTTGTGGCATTCATTCTTTCTCTTTTTGAATGGAATTTTACTTGTTCTTATTTTGAAGTTGATGTAAGTTAAGATGTTAGGTGTTTTAGGTCCATTCGTATCCCAGATGCACTGTATTTCATCGCAGCCGACATGTTATCTGAGACGTTGCAAATTTGTACACATGAATATGTGACTTCACACTGAACAAATCATCTTTGCTGGCATATCTACAACATGAATGCTACATCAGGCTTTACATATGCATGAGCTAGGTTCCTCCATATTGAACTAATTGTTCTTAGTTCACATTTTCCACAGATGTCTCGAATGAAGTAGGATGCCAAGAGGTTTAGGGAAAACACCGAGGAATAATGTCCATCATGAACCAAGAATACAAAGACAAAGTCCACCCATCTATCGCTAACCCGAGACAATACACACTTCGTAGATGAGGAGGCACGAAAGCGTTTCAAAAAAATCACGGGTAGTAGGATAAAGGAGGTCAGGGTGATGAAACACGAGGACGTTACACAACTCCACCTCTACATTTTCATCAAACCATTTAAACCTTTGGGAATGAAGAGTTTGATATATTTGGACAGACCGACCTATGGTACAGGGGTCAAAGAGTTCAATGCCAATTTCGCTTAGTAATTTACAAACATCTACAGTACAAGAGTGAATGGGGTATGTGGAGATGAGGACGGAGCTCATCCATCAAGTGATTGGGTGCATAGTCGGTGAGAAGGATCACCCATAGTTTGAGCCTCTACGACTGTATCACCAGGACAATTGGCCTCCACTGGTTCCCAAGGATGACCAATCTGGGGTGAATGGTGGAGAAGTACTTCAAAAATTAAAGTGGGGAACAAGCTCATCCAACCAAGGCGGATCAAGGTTATTGTCCTCAATATCGAGGAAAGGATGATATACAATATAATTGTACAAATTATGATCCTTGATGAATATCCTTCGAAGTGCACGATCAATGAGACCATCAAATACTACCACCTTATGGAGAAGAAGGTAGTAAAGCTGCACCATCATCCAGTAGATGAACCAAGTGGCCATCACAAGAAAGAGTCAGACACTCCCCTACGACAAGGTGATCACCGTTATTCTAGAGAAGAAGAAGGTTTTAATCAAATCAAAGGCAAAGATCCAACCAAAGTACTATAATACGAACTACTTTGGGAAGAAGCATTGTCATTGGGAGGTGGGGAAATTGATTGATCACAACGTCCTAACTGGAAATGTAGAAGAGACACTGCCAACCGGGAATAAGGCAAACCCTTCAGCTCCTAGAGAAAAAAACTGCCACCACCAGTACTCTTGCCCCGCGATCGAGTATGAAAGTTTATAGGTTTTATGGTTATTCCAAAATATTCACTACTTATATTTTATAGTTGTTATTTCATTTAACTTATTTTTCACCAACAGAACTTACACATAGCTCCTAGGGAATCCTCATGAAGGATGTGACCGAGACCAAGGCCCTGGCACAGCACACTGACCGCAACATACACAAGATTTTGACAGAATTGGTGGAGCTAAAATCTATGATTTCCGATGCGATCAATGCACTTGGAGATGAGGTGCCTGGGGATGACAAGGATGGCGTGAGACTGAAAGATGATGAAAAATGGTCAGGCGATGATGATACTGATTCTTCCACCGAAGAGTCGGATGGAGTAGTTCATCGACATTCAACATCCCAACCCCGTCACCACCCCATTGATTGCCATGATTATTTTTTTGTCATGCATAATGATGACTTTTTTTCGATTATATTAGGATATTTTCTCTTTTGCTTAATAACTTTTAATTTGTGGAATGTTTCTGGGATATTGCATGCATAGTATCAATATTAGTCTTTCCAATTTAGTTTCATTATATTTCATACTGGATTTTGTGAACTTGGGATGGGACCTTTTCATCGTACATTCCAAGTTCTGGCTGTATTGGTTATTCATTGTTGATTTATTAGGTACGACAAAGAAGTCTGACTTCGCACACCATTCGCACCCATGATGTCGAGTTAACCAACAAGTTACCGACTAAACTGTGATGTTGCATGATTTAATTTATCTTATTGGATTTAGGCACTGGTTTGGATCGATGGGCACGTATGATATCGCTAGAACCATTATGCGAAGTCACTTTAATTTCCTTATAATTTTGTTCAATTTGATCATGTTTGCAAAGTCATTCATCTAGTAATACCCTTGGACTTCTTGGTGATACCCATGTTGCCGATGTCACAACTACGTCAACTATACTTATTACTTCTCATTTGGAATTTATTTACCGCAGTTACCACAGAACAACGGTAAAAAACCTATTATTTACCTCGGTTATTTTTAACCGAGGTCAAAAATATTATTTTCTTCACAAAATAAAATAACCGAGGTAAGTGAAATTTTTACCTCGGTTATTTGACGTAGGAAAAAAACCAAGATAAAAGGGGTGAAGTAATAGGTCATGTTTCTTGTAGTGAGTGGATCCCCTCGTTTCAAACCTCTTTTAGGTTTAAAGAAATCATAAGGGGATCTATTTATCAGTATAGAGAACAAAAAAATATTAATATTACCCTAATAAGAGCAGCTATATGTCCCTGAAATCCAATTTTTAGTACAAGAGAAGTAAACATTGGTCATGAAACACAATCAAAAGCCTTTGACATATCAAATTTAGCTATCATGTTCATGGACTGAGTTTTAGATTCCAATAACCTAACCATCTCTTGGATAATGAGAATATTATTTGCAATATCCTTGCTTTGAACAAATGCGAACTGTTCATGGGAAATACATTTAGGAAGTAGAGGCCCTATTTCTCTTTGCTAAAATCTTAGATAAGATATACATGTGACTTAAACTTAACAATTAAATGTTACACCTAGTTTATTGAAAAAAAGAAGATTAAAGGATAACACTGGACAATCAACAACTGAAAAATCTTATGAAATATAAAGAAAATGAAATTTATAAGGAAGGAAAAAAATCAAAAACTTATCCCTCATCTTGACCCCTAATCTAGCTATGATGAAAAAAAAATTAATGCCTCTCTCCAGCGTAAAAATGCTCTCCACCTCTTCTTTAACTCTAAATCTGCCACCACCACTAAATCCCCCTCATCTGGTGATTTTTTTGAACCAGAAGATGGGGAACCACTCTTTCTCTCTATTCTCTTCTGCTCGTTTTAGTTTATTTTAATTTTTTGTAGACTTTTGTTATAGATCCTGGCCACTTTTTTTTGCAAGTTCTAGTGACGACAATGGAGTTTTCGGCAATGTCAAAGATGCTGCTTCAGTGTTGTTGCAGGCTGAATCAATGATGGTGAATCGAGAAATCGTGGTGCAAACTTCAACTGCGACTCTCCAACAATTTTCTTTGACTTGAAATCTTCTGTAACCCCAAGGTCATCTATCTTTGACAATCTCTCCGATGAATCCATGGCCGGTTAATTAATTTTTTAAAAATTATCGGAGTGTTGGACTTGGGTTTCATGAACAGGGAAATGAAGTGGTTGGGTTTTAAAGTAAATTTTTTTCCAGTTTGAGCTTTTAAGTAAATGCTCGGAGGAAACGTGCACTCGCAAGCGAGGTGAGAATCAAATTTAAAGGACAGTAGCAGATTTGCTTATGAGCTCGGAACTCAACATAGCTCCAAGGGTAAAAATAATATTTTCATTCATATAACCGACTCAAAATAGGCCTCATTTCACATACATAATTTTAACACAATACACGAAAATATTCTACAAGGTCACAAAAATTTATATAAAAGGCTAAACAAGCAATATTCTATAGATATGAATAGAAATGAATACAATTCTATTTTGAACTATCACGTTTTACTAATATATCTAAATTGTGTTACTATACCAAGTTGCAGAGCGGTTGAGAATGAGATGCCTAGCCACACAATTCCTTGCATTGTTGATGTCTTCTTTTGAATAGAGCCTCGTTGCCTTCGGAAGAACATGCAAGTTTCAAGATAGTAGGAAATATTATGTTGACATTGAGACACTATTAATGTTTAGTAGGAGCTAATGTATAATTACCTTTTCAATTTCAAGTAAATCCAACTTTAAGCCTTCTATGCACTCTATTGCGTAAACCATTACATAATAGCTGCATTCCCATGTTTGCGCTTGTTTCTTGTGCTGATTTAAAACCACATAAAATTTGTAACGTATAGAAACACATAAATAAATCCCATTGGAAAAAAGAAACAATTGTTCAAATTGATACCTTTATTTTGACCACTTCGAATTTGATTCCATCACCCTCACTATTGTCCTTCAAAATTGGCTCCAAAATCTTGACAAATTTTTCCGATGGTTGGAATTGCAAGGGATCCATCCAATACACCCGTTTGTTTGTTTGAACAATCATGATAAATTCCCATTTCTCTCTAAACAAAAAAATAAAATTAATGTTCGTAAAATAGCGTAAATGATGTTTGTAAATGTAATTTGGATTGTAATTATAACCTTTCAATGTAGGGCGCAATGAATAATTTCTTATCCTCCCTCCCAAGGTTATAATTTCTTATAACCTCTCTTGGTTCGTACAACCAATTTATTGACTCATCACCGGGAACATGTATCCAGCTCATCCCTTCCTTTGATTATACATAAAATATATGTACCTTAAAATTAAGAAAATTTTCACATTAGTTTTAAACATGTTGAAAGTAATAAATAGTAAATATGAACTAAATGAAGATGTATATGGACAATAGCGTCTGATTAACTTGCTCACATTTCCATAAGTCCTCGAAATCACTCCATGGCACGATGATATCCCATTTCCCACCAAATACGCAATTCGTTTCCCTAAAATGAGTAAGTTAAGTTCCCTTCATTTGGTTGAAGCCAATTGTATAACACTCGTATGAAGTGAGTTGAGTCTTTCGGGACTTGTGCTCTTGGAACCGGTTGTCTAATATTTTTTGTCGTTGTTTGGATCGGTTTGGGTGTTTTGTGGACCGGTTATGTTGTAGTTTGGAGCGCTTTAGGTGTTTTTAGCCAGGTAACTTTCAAATGCCGATCCTTAATTGGACCGGCATAAATTTTTTGACGTCGCCACAAAAGAAATGTTCTACGTACGGGACTAACATTTTTGTATTCACCATTTGAAACTGGCAACAGAGCACCATTCACCAATGCCTTCTCTAGAGAAACTCTAGACAAACCTTCTGCAATTGGTACGGTGTAATGATGTCCCATTAACTCATGCAAAACTCCACCGGCTACGTGGAGGGGTATACCATCTATGTCTTGATCAATGTATAATTCACACACATGTGAAACCTATATCATACCAATTACATTTGTCAACCATGTCAAAAAATTGGTATGAACGATTTGATGAATTTAAATGTTTACCTTTTATTAGTTGTAAGTATGGCCTTGTCGAGGTTTTCGGCCTCGTCATTAGGAAAAGGTAGCATTCAAAGGTGGTTTCGCTCATTTTTTGAGGAACCACCTTTTGGAAGATGTTCTGAACTCAGAACTTCTGTAGGGCTGACCTAAAAAAATTGCAGAGGTGGATTAACCGCTAGTCAAGACAGTTTTTATATATGAACCTTCTTTCATTGATCTCAATTAAAGGAGACTGCTAAAATCACTTTTTATTGCATTCAAATAAAGGCGATTGTGCAAAACCGTCTTTTATCAGCACTTGTTCCAAGTTCAGAACGTGGGCCTGAGGCTAATTACAACGTTTTAACAAGCTATGTTGAAGTTTTATGAAGTGATGAGTCAAGTTAGGATATTGGAAAGTCCATCGATTCTTACTTCATAGTTCGGAACCACCTCGTACGTTGAGGTAGGGTTTTTGTATTAGGCTCCGACATCGGAAACTTAAAACAATAAATGTGGCCAGAAACATGAATTTTAAAATGGAAAGAACTTAGTGTGCTAGAATTTTTAGAGTTGGCCCCGATGAAGAAGGGAAGTTGTACATGTTTTTTGCATTGTTTTGTGATTAATTTGTCATTGGAGGAGGTATGTTTTTATACGCTCCTACTAC
>JAULKK010296323.1:0-12900 GCA_032355705.1 Rubia peregrina
TTCAAAGTCTTCCAACAATTCCCTTGTTACACAAAATCCTCTAGAAAAGTAATAAAAGCACAAAGTCGCTCTTAACTCTCCTTACAGAATTTCAAGGTAAAATGCCACACATAGAGCACAAAATTGTACAAAAGTGAATCCAAAATGTTCAAAAAATAACCGTATAAAATGGACACACCACCAATCGGTTGCATTCTCTCCCCTATTTCACCCGTGGCTCATTGTCCCAGGGTGGCTATGATCCCGCTCCTATGCACAGCGCTGTGGCTCGGGCTGAGTTCGTGTCTCGAGCTCTCCCTGTTAGCCACTTAAACACTTGGCTCAGGGAGTGTTCCTCGAATATGGCTGGGGCAACCTCTCCTGCAGACCGCTCTACCTCCGCTATTCTAGAGGTATTCTTTTTTTTATTTCTTTGCTTATTGTTTATCTTCTAGCTGTTTTGAACGGCGTCTTTTAACTGTTCATTTTTTCTTGGTTGTACTCAGGTGCTCTAATTGGCTAGGGCAATACAAATAGTGCTTAAGAATCTGCAGGTTGAGAACAGCGAGCTCAAGCGTGGGGTTTCTTCCCTGAAGCAAAAAGCACAGCAGTCTCTTGAGCTAGAATGAGAGCTGGAGCTGGAGAATGGGGTCTCGGGCTCCCTTCAAACCTCATTGCCCTAAGCTTCAGCCAAGAATACCGAGCTGAGTGCCTTTCGGGACTGGGCCTTCACCTCTTGAACCTTTATTCCAGTGTGGTTCAGAGCAATAAAACTTCTGAGATGCTAAGCGAGGCCTTGATGAAAACCATCTAGCTGTATTCCCAGACTAAGAATGAGCAGGTGCTGCGTGTCGGCTTGGGTAATCCTTTCATTTCCTTTTGTGAGCATACCTTTACTGAGTATTTTACTAAGATACGCTCGGACATGACGCCCAAAAAGCTTGACATCTGGGACCTGGAGAGTATGCTGGTTGAGTCTGATGCTCATTCTGCTAGCAGGCTATGCCAAACTATCGGCGGAGAGGATGAGGCTGCCAGGGGGAAAACTTAGGGTGTCGAGAATGGAGCTACAAGGGGGAAAGCTCAGGATGGAGAGAATGAAGCTGTAGATACCGGGAAGCCTTTAAGACTTACTTTGACAACATTTCTCTTTCATCTCTAGAACTTTTTAAAATTCCGTTGAATGTGTATTTAACATGCAGAGGGATTCAAACAATGTTTGCTAGTCTTTGTGTATTTTGGGGTGTGTCTTCCCCCCATTGAACAATGTTTTAACAGTTCTCAAACTGTTATTTCTTATGCTTTTGGGGTCTTCCCCCATTTCAAACAATGGGTTGGCAGCTTGGATTGCTTGTTTTAGTCTTTACTTGGCTTACTAGTTCCGTTTACTGCAGATTTTCTTTCTCTTTTATGTTGTGGCCTGGCCAACCCGAATAATTTATTTATTTGAAGTGTTGTTTTTCAACAGTTCATATGCTAACACTGCTCGAGACATTGTTTAGGCCTCGCTAGTGTCTTTCTGACCATCTGTAGTTGCGTTGGTGTTTGTCCATCTTTTATCTAATTTTGGTTTCCAATTTCTGACCTATTTTCGGTTAGGCTCTCCGCTGAATAACCGTCATTTTTTTGAAGCTGTTTTTTGGCCAGTTGGACCTGACCTGCAATTCGCTAGCTATTGGAGCTAGAGTTGCATTTTTTGGCTCAGATCAGGCTCGTCGCTAAACGACCATTGTGATGCCGGAGCTGTTGCTTTGTCCTGTTGGACTCAGCCTACAATTCGCTGGTTGTTGGAGCTAGAGTTGCATTTTTAGCTTGGCCCAGGCTCGTCGCTCAACAACCATCATGGTGTTGGAGCTGTTGCTTTGTCCTATTAGACCTGGAATTTAAGTTGCTGGTTGTTGGAGCTAGAATTACATTTTTGGCCCCGGTCAGGCTCTTCGCTCAATGACCATCTTGGTGCTGAAGCTGTTTCTTTGGCCTGCTGGACCGACCTGTAATTCGCTGGCTGTTAGAGCTAGAGTTACATTTCTTGTCTCGGGTCAGGCTCGTCGCTCAATGGCCACCGTACTGCCGAAGCTGTTGCTTTGGCTTATTGAACTCGGCCTGCAATTCGCTGGGTGTTGAAGTTAGAGTTGCATTTTTTGCCCAGGCCAAGCCTGTTCCTCAACGGCCATTATGGTGCCAGAATTGTTTCTTTGGCCCGTTGGACTCGACATGTAATTCCTTGGCTGTTGGAGCTAGAGTTATATATTTTTCCCAGGCCAGGCTTGTCGCTCAATGGCCTTCGTAGTGCCAGAGATTTTACTTTGGTCTGTTGGACTCGGCCTGTAATTTACTGGCTGTTGGAGCCTAAATTACATATTTGGCCCGATTAGGCTAGTCGCTTAACGACCATCGTGGTGCCGGAGCTGTTTCTTTAGCTTGTTGGACCCGACCTGCAATTCACTAGCTGTTGGAGCCAGAGTTACATTTTTGGCAGGGTTTTTGAAATTCTAAGATGTTTACTTGGCCATTTTCTCTCCAGCATTGAAAATTCAAAAGATAGCAAAAGAATGCGGATGTATACTGGGATTTCCTTAGGATTATTACCCCTTACATGATTACAAAGGATTTGATCCCTCCAAGAATCCCGTCTCACCCTTCAAAATAATAAACTATTCAACTGCAGGTGCCATATTCTAGGAGTTATATCCGCTTAAGCATAGTACCTTCTTAGGTGGGCAATGTTCCAGGTGCGGGGGATTGGCCTTCCGTCCAGCATTTCCAGCTTGCAAGCCCTTGTCCCCAGCGCATCAATTACCTTGTACGGGCCTTCACACTCCACGTCTAGCTTATTTTTCCCCTGGGCCCTGCTTACCTCATTTTTTTTCTCTACGTGAGATCCTCTATCTTCAAGGATCTGGGCCTGACCCTGCTGTTGTAGTTTTACTCCATCCAAGACTTACACGCGGCCTCTTTAAGCCCTTCACTCTCTCTCTCTCTCTCCGTGCCTATCTAGTTCTTCCAATTTCTCCTTTCTTTCCTAGTCATTTTCTCCCTTATCTATCGGCTTGATTACTCTCCTGTTGGCCATAGAAACTTCTGGGAGGGATGATGGCCTCTGTTTCGAAACACATCATGTAAAGGGATTCCTCGGTGGAAGTTCTCGGCGTGGTTATGTATGGCCATAGAACACTTACCAACTCCTATTCCCAATCTCTTTTCGCATGCCCCAACCTTCTCTTCAGTCCATGGATTATTGTTCTATTTTCACCTCCGTTTGCCCATTTTCTTGTGGGTGTGGTACGGATGTGAACTGTTGTCTTATGTCTAGGCAAGTGCACCAAGACATGAAGGGCTCATTGGCGAAATCCTTTCCATTATCGCTCACTATCACCTATGGGATTCCGGATCTATATATTATGCTCTTCCAAGAAAAGTTAGTGATCTTCTTCATTTTTATTGTTGTTGCAGCATCATTTTCCACCCACTTTGTGAAGTAATCTATCGTTACTACCAAGATCCTTTTCCTTCCCCCCGCTTCAGGGAACGATCCTGCAATATCGATTCCCCATTTTGCGAAAGGCCAGGTTGACATAATGTTTGTCATCCATTCTGCAGGGAGCCTCTATACATTGACATGTTCCTGGCATCTGTGCCACTCTTTAACCATCTTATCCGCATCTGCTCGCATGGTCGGCTAGTAGTATCCCGCTCGCACTAATCGTATCGCAACCGTTCTTGGTCCCTGATGGCTGCATCAATTTTTTTAATGTATTTCTCTGAGGATCGTGTATGCCAACTGGGGTTCTGCACATCTAAGCCACAACTCTGTGTAACCCTTGTTGTACAACAAACCGCCCTTCACAATGTACTGCAGTGTCTTTCTCCTGAGGTTCTCGCCTTTTTCTCATCTGCTGGTAGCATTACATTCTCCAAGTAGTCCCAGATGGGTGTTGTCAAGTTAATATATGCATTCGGTATTGCCTCAATCCGTTGAACATCATTTGTCTTGCTAGCCAACTCATCCACCAACACAGACTTAGTCAAGGGTGCATGTGCTGAAGATGCTAGTTTGATCAGCGCATCTGCCCTTTTGTTCTGTGATCTCGGGACCCTGGTGATATCAAACTCTACAAATTCTGTTGCTAGGCTTCTAACCTTGTTCATGTGCTTCATCATTATCGGCTTTTTTGGCAGCGTACTGCCCGTTATATTGGTTTGCTACCTGCATCGAGCTCCATGGGAATGTAACTTTCTTGCACCCAACTTTCTAGCTATCTCCATACCCGCAATCAGTGCTTCGTACTATACCTCGTTGTTCAAGCCCATGAATTTTAAACACAGGGCATAGGTTACCTCCATGCCTTTCGGGTCTGATATCACCAGGCCTACACCAAATTCTTCTACTTTCCACACGTGTGAACCTGCCAACCCCTCCTGGTTTATAGCCTGGGCGAGGCTCTATACTTCTTCCACTATTTTCATCTTTCCTTCCTTGGGATTTCAGATAGGAAGTCTGTCATTATCTGTCTTTTCATTGCTCTCCCCGGGAAGTATTCAATGGCGTGTTCTCCCAGCTCCACCGCCTATTGCACAAATCTCCGTAGTGTCTTTGGCATAATAGATGTTGCTTTCAGTGACTGGTTGGTTAATACTATAACACTGTGTGCCTGGAAGTACGACTGCAGTCTCCCTGCTGCGTGGACCAATGCTATTGCTAACTTCTCCTAATTTGAGTATCCATGTTTCGTACCTTGCTGAGCCTGGCTCATGAAGTATATGGGTTGCTGCACCTTATTTTCCTTCTTGGATAGCGCACCCATGATTGCTTCCTCACTCGCTGCCACATAGAGGTTCAAAGTTGATGTGTATCATTATGCATGCATTAGCCGATGCATTCAACACATTTATTATCATATTTTTTTGGTTGATTGCTAGTTTAGTTAGGTTTGCAGGACAAAGGTAGACAACCACTTTTTGGGTTTCTTGTCTGAATTCCACGTTTTGTAGACTTAATTGAGACTAATGGACACTTGGTATTCATGGGTGCCTAAATCTTCCTTTTTGGTCTCATTAGTAGGTTACCCATGAGAGCTTTTCATTTCCTTTTCACCAAATCTGGCACGAGGCTCCCCTCTTTTCACCCAAAAATGGCTAAGTATGGGGTCGGGACGTTCCGTTTCACACATCACGTGTCATTTCAAGCTACAAATGCTAAGACCAGCCCATAGGATTTGAAGAATGACGCGAGGAATGCCGAGGTACTGAGCAAAACAAGGTTCCAGCCGGCAGTGTGCGTTAAGAAAATGTTACGAAAATGAAAATGAAGATACAACTGGCATGCCGAGATGTTAAGAAAATGAAGACACAGCCGTCGGCTAGCGCATGGTGATCTAGGGCTCCCCCAGCACGTCTGGAACGGTCCATGCCAGGATATGCGCCCCACGCTGACATGTCCAGCACGACCCATGCCGGAACCAGCCCTAGCAGCTCCTAGGGGTTTTGGCCATTTTTCGGGCCTAATTTTAGGCCCAATTCCCTACTAGTATATATATGGACCTTTGTCTACTAGGGTTAAGGTTTATGCTAATTTTTTTTAATCTTAGTAGGTGGCTAGAGATAGAAAACACTCTCATTTCTCTCTAGTTTCTTTTCTTTTCATATTTCTTTTGCCTAAGGGTGTTGAATCCACTGAAATACCTGGGTTCAATGCTTAGGGAGTAGGGACCTTAGTTGGAGACTATATTTTTATTCAAGTGATGATGTTTATTTTGTGATATTTCTAGATCTACCTATTTCTCTATGTTTTGTGATCAATATGTTGGCTTGTTCTTAATATTCTGTTGGCACACAATTGAGTCTACTTTCATGTTGGCACACTTTTGCTACTCTCCGGTTAAGAAAATATATATGCGCTTGGGGTGCGATTTTCTGGAACTGAACGTGTGCATGAAATTAACCATTGTTAATTGTCACGATCGACCATGTATCTAGTTAGCCGACCAAAGAGGTATGAAGGGTTGCATGTAGAGATAGAGTAGGTAGCAAACTAGGGTATTTTGTTAATCCTAGAAGCCATCGATAAAAGGGATACTTCATTTGCCTTTCTAGGCCTATGGGTAGTTTCATTTGTGGTGTTATGTCTGGGACTTAACCGCACGGGGGAGAAAAACACTTGTACAATGTACCATAGTTGTTGTTGCAGTTCCCTAGTGGTGGAGGCGAGGCTAATGGAAGATTTTATACGCGCACCTCTATGTGACAAATAGGGGGAAGTTCTAACCATTGTCTGCACCACGTGACACAAACACTAGAATAGGGTTAAGTTCTTGTATTTGATGAAATCGATGATCAAATTAACATTGACCCTGTTACGCAAATATTCCCCAAGTATTTGTTTATATAGTTTATTCCATTGATTGCATGATTGTAGTTGATAGTTAAACCCCCCTAATGGTTATTTTCACAACATTGTTTATTCCTAACACGTGGTCGGATTGACGACTTGATCACGGTTGTGTTTAGTTAATTATTAGATTCCTAACATCTCTGTGGACAACCCCAGTACTTGCCACCATTTACCATTCTTAGTAGTAGGAACGGGAGCAACATATAAATTCTTATCTTTGACTCACGGTCCCCTCTTGAGTTATTAGATCTCCCTTAAAATGGTTATTTATTTACGACCTCGGTGGGAGGGGGCGGGTCAAAAGTCTCTCCAATATTTGGCCTAGTTATGGTTAGAAGGTCCTTCAGGTGAGCCTTAAGCTCTTCAAATGCCTTTTCTTCCAATTCTCCCCATTGCACCACCCTTTTTATTATCCACACAGCCTTCAATGTTTGAAGAAAGGAAGTGCTCTCTCTACTCCTCGGGACATGAAACGGTTCATAACTGCTAGCTTCCCGTTCAAACTCTGTACCTCTTTCACTGTGCTCTGTAATTTCATCTCTAGAATTGCTTTTACTTTCTTGAGGTTCGCTCGTAACCCCTCATTCGACACCATGTGCTCCAAGAACTTTCCTGCTCCCACTCTGAATTGACATTTCGCTGGGTTCAACTTCATCCCTATCTCCCTAAATCACATAAGTGTCTCCCATACATCTTCCATAAAAGTTTCATACTGGGTGCTCTTTATCACCATCTCGTCAACATACACCTCTAGATTTCGCCCAATCTTCCCCAGCCAGATCTTATCTACTACCCTTTGGTACATGGCTCCAGTGTTCCTTAGCCCAAAGGGCATCATTAAATATCAAAATAATCCATTTTCAGGTATAAATGCAGTTTTTCTACATCATTTTCTAACATGGGGATTTGGTGGTATCCATTATATGAATCAAGAAAACATTTTATGGGATAGTTGTTAAGGTCATCTACCTTTTGCTCAATGACCGGCAGCGGGTAACAATCTTTGAGGCAGGCCTTATTCAGGTCCGTGTAATTCACACACATCCTCCAGCTGTCGTCTATACTTTTCACCAACATAGGGTTTGCTAGTCACGTTGGATAGGGAACTTATTGCAAGATCCCCGCCGTAACCAGTTGGCTCACATCGTTATTAATCGCCTCGTTCTTTTCTCTACAGAGCATTCTCCATTTCTACTTGATAGGCTTACGAGATGGCTTTACTTTCAGCTCGTGACAACCAACTTCTTTTAGGACTCCTATCATATTCTATTACTTCCAGGAAAATACTCGCATGTTCTCCTTAAACACCATCACAAGTTCATCCTTCACATCAGGTGAGAGAGATGTTCCCACCTGCACTGACTGGTCCCAACTTAGTTATTCTGCCTGCCCGTGATCATTCTAGCAGGTCTAGCTCTGCTGACCCACCTCTTTTGGCTCTTCCCTCCGTCTTCTCGCTTGTGCATACTGAAATAAATTATATGACACTCTCTCGCCTTTTGCTGGTCTCCTTTGACTGTGGCCACTCCTCCATTGGTCGGGAACTTCAGGAGCAAGTGCAGGGTTGACACTATAATTTTCAACAGCGCTAGGGTTGGTCTGCCCAGTATCAGATTGTTTGGACTGTTTATCTCCACAAATATGAATTCCATATCTACAGTCTTACTCCCGCTTCCTTCTCCCACCATCACCAGGAGGATAATGGTACCCTCGGGCCACACTATTTTGTTTGCAAATCATGTTCTCATCTAGCTTCTCAAAGTAGTGCCATTACATGATTTCCGCAGAGCTTCCACCATCCACGTCCGCCCGATGGATCCTCTTGTCCATCACCCTGAACGATAGCACATTGTATTACAAGGGGTCGACCCTTCTGGTACGGGTCATTAGCGTCCAACATTATCACCTTGTTTGCACCCAACTTCCTGTTTGCTGACGTTAGCTGTGGTGTTAGCCTACAACGTGCCTTATGCTGAGACTCAGTCCTTCCATTGTCGCTTAAGCCTATGATGGCGAATATATCTGTCACCGTCGTTGCTCTAGTATCTTCCACTGAGGTGTTCTCCCTCTGCCTTTTGGCTCGCTCTTCCCCGACTTCGGCCCTAGCGACCTCCTTTCCTTTGTCGCTCCCCCGCTCTTTGTCAGGGATTCTTGCTCTACCACGACCATGTGTTTCTTGCAGAAGCCTTCATACTTATTCTTGTTCTGGTACTTTGCTGTGTTATGGGCCATTGTATTTTTTGCCAGGTGTGCCAGCTCGCTGCTCTGCACGTAGTCCTCTATGTTGTGCCTCAAGTCTATGACATCATTCGTGACATGGGTGTGGTTATCATGGTATTCTAAAAAAATATTCTTGCTTCTCTTGCTGGGGTCTGCCTTCATCTTTAGTGGCACATCCACTATACTTTTCCCTGCGCACAGGGTGAAGATTTCCTTAGGCATCTTGATGAGGGGTGTGAAGGCCCTCTTCATACTTTCAAATATTTTCGACGGCTGTTGGGTGCTCACCTTGATGCGTCCTCCCTTGCTCCCCCCTTCCGTCAGCGTCATAGTCAGCCTTCTGCTGACTGTGACCACTCTGCGTCTCTTTCCTTTTTTATCAGCTAGGTCGGCCCTGCTGAAGTTTTCAACTCTCCTCATTAACTTGTCGATTGTTTTTGGTGGGTCATTGGTGTAGTCCCTCAACAACAGTTCGTGCCTCAATCCATTTATGAACGTGTCTATGATGAACTTGCTGCTCATTTCCTCCACCTGGTTTGCCTCATCATTGAACCGCTCATAGTATGCTGATAGTATCTTCACCAATTTATACCTGATTGCTAGAAGTTCCGACCTTGTCTTCTGAAACTTCTTCCTCTGCATGAAACGGGTCAGGAATTTCTGCTTGAAATGAGTGAAACATCGATAGTCACATGCTCCAAGTTCTTAAACCACACCATAACTTTGGCTGTTAGGGTGGTTGCAAACACCTAGCACCAGATGGCCTGCTGTATCGCAAAAGTTTCCATGTTGGTGCAAATGTGTGCAAGCAATGATCCTCTAGGCCTGCTCCACTGTTATATTTCCCCAGGTTTATCGGTAGCTTCAGCTTTAGAACAACCGTGAATAGCAGTATCCTCCTAGTTGACAGTGATCCCCTAGTTTCCTTCCTCACTGACTCTTCCTCCATCTCTCTCAAAGAGGCCTTACCCTTGACATGTCCATTCCCCCTCAGGAGTGGCACGTAACCAACTTGCCACTCGCAGTCTACTGCCATCTCTCCACCCTTGACCTGGGTCTTCGTTCCGGCGGCTGCCGTGCTCTTTTTCTTCTTCACCATGCTCCAAGCTATCTCTGACCCCACTCTCCTTGACTGGGTGCCTCGCTATTTCCTTCTTGCTCTAGAAAGAGCTCGGTCGGTTGCACACTGTGCCCCTTCTGCTTTGACTTTCCCTTTTCTCTCTCCTCCATCTCCTTCAACCTCTTCATCATCTCCTTATGTAATGCCATGATTTTTTAGTGTATCTCCAAGTTATTTGCAAGCTTCGTGGCAGTGTGAAACTAGTGTCATTCTCCCACCAACGTCAGTATCAGGGTGGATTCCTCCTCCAAGTGCATCACATCTTCCATAAACATTTGGTTAAACAAGTTTCTTGTGCATGGATGTCCTTCCATATTGCTTGAGCTACGCAGATGCTAAAAAGATGAAGCGATCCCCACAGACAGCGCCAATGTTAATGCCGATTCTTCCTGTCCACCTTTTGTCTTTCTCCTCTGATCCAGCATGTATGTGGGCCTACAAAATAGATAGACTAATGTAACACTCTGACTCTCTGATTAACTATATTTTCCGTGTAGAGTGTGTAGAGCGTATTGCGTGAATAGTGTTATGGTTCTATTCTCTTACCTTATGCGCACATTCTTCTCCCTAGATATAGGCCTCAGACGACTGATTTTATTCGTTATTCCTTCTCCTGCAGGCTTGGCCCATTTGCTTGCCCATTAAGTGGGCGGAATGACCGGTGTGGGCTGATCTGGCCCATACCTTATCATACACCGTGCAAGAGCAAAACTCTTCCAAGCTAAGCGATTTTGGCAAACCCTTAAAATAGTTAATCAAAGGAAACAATCATTTAGTATTATCCACTTTTTCTCAGTACAATCGATCCATCTCACGACGATGCCAACCAAGACGTCACTTTTATATTTGATATAAGTGGAAGGTCACGTACACACCCTAGATTAAACAATCACACTACTCAAACCCGAGATACTTTTTAAGATCACATGTAGAATCCTCAATATCAGCAACAGAATCACAGAAAACCTTGAGTTGGGTGAACTAATGCTCAAGCACACCTAGGGCTTCCAAAACCATTGACCTTCAAGTGAGAAATTTCACGACGTTATCGCAACACCTCATCCTCAGACGCACGAAGATACTCACGCCTCTTCTCAAGTTCAACCTTAAGGTTACCAAGACACTTAAATAACGGGTTCAGGTTCCCTCAAGCGAAGCCGTACAACAGATAAATCATCGATAACCCATGGAACACCATACAAAATATTACAACAAATCAAGTTTAGGCCTATACAACCGAGAAATTACCACCGAGGTATAACAATAAAATACATCTTGGTCACCGCACACACGTACACTTGTAGCATTCCCCTCATGAACAAGACATAAAGATCACTGTTTCTTCTCAGTTTTTTCTTGATAAAATTAGCAAACGAGTCAATAGTAACCATTTGCTATACTACTATGAATTGGCCAAGAACAAGGCACATTCCTAATTACCCGAGCCATATCCGGGGTGTAACAGGGGAATAAAGGCTACTAGGTGGATCACTTTCATTCTTATGACCCAACCTATTCTAAGTGACAACAACTGATGGCCCAAAAAACAAAATTTTGGAGTGGCTCACTTCTTGAAAACAGGTATCAAATCCTTATAGTTCATTGGAAAACCGAGAAGATACAAATGACTGGAGAAAAAGGTGGATATACCTAGATGCTGGAGGCAAGGAAAAATTAATCACCACCAATAGTAGGAAGAAAAACAATCCTAAGATCCAAAAATGATATTTACCACATCAAAAAACCCTAGGCACCAATTCCTGGCACAATTACCAAAGAGCATAATCAACGCAGCCTAAACCAAAAAGTCAAAAGGCTAGATGTGTTTTGAGAAACTAATGGTACCTGGTTCACGACACCCCAATAATGATCACAACGAACACTTGACATCTAACTCAATAACCTCGATCAGAAGGAAATCATTTTCATGTAGGAATGTGACGTCGTACGAACATGCGATGTGCTTCACAACACTGAACCAACACATGATGAAGAACCACAATGTCTAGGCCACAACGGTAATACATAGTATCCCAAACATCGTTCGCCTTCTACATTCGACCTATACGTTGTAAAACCTTATCCCTCTATGGTTAGGGAGGCTTATGGTACATGAAATGTAAGTATCCTGATGAGATGAATGAGCAAGACGCCCACACCAGCACACCGAGGGTGGCACCTTGCAGTATCAATCAAATAAACAACTCGTAAACCACACAATAAGTTGAGACTTCATGGGATCATTCCAATAACCGAGATCTAGAGATTGTGACCCATCACAGTTGCCAAGTCAGTACTTGCAAACGTGCCTTACGTGGGCATGAACTACCATGAATGTAGGGAAACAAACCCTATAAATAGGAAAGGGACGAAAGAGCCAAGGTAAGTAAGAACAAGAACCCTCACTCACATACAATTGAGAGATAAATACTTTGGCATCAGAGCACAATTCCAGATCCAATCCGGGAGGTTTTTGAGTGAGCAGCAATATAAGAATCACGCCACCCGAGGTTGGCGCCGTAGTTCAAGAAGTTCGTACCACATCACATTCCTACCAGGAAATGGCCAAATGGTCAGATGGTCAATTCCGATTGCTGGAACCTTTAGTCTATCTAAATGCAGAAGGCCTTCAGTATATTTAGTCCAAATATTTAAATAAGAAAATTTTATTAGCTCTGTGTTTCTGACCATTTAAAAAAACTCATTTTAGATTTCCACTATTAGTGGTTTGTAACACGATCTTACAAATATACTCTTTTTTATTTGCAAGAATAAAAAAAATTCGCATTATCAATTACTCCGTTCCACTAGTAATGGTAAATTAGTATTTTCAAAGTCAAATTTGATAAATTTTGACCATAAATATAAATTAATCTATAGTATATCATGTGAGATAATGTAGAATTCATCTTAACATATATTTTCTAAATATCAATTTTTTTAATGAAAAATCGATATATAGTTAGAGATATTAACGGTCAAACATAATCATTGAAACCGTGGAAAAAATGAATAAGTCATTACTGTTAGGACAGAGGGAGTATTTATTTATTTGACGATGGACGAACTCACAAGAACTAGTAGTAAGCGGGTGGTAATTGCTTAGAACTAAACATTTAAGACCTTGGACTTTTCCTGATGGGAAGATAGAATCAGTGCGAAAGTCAGAGGAATCATGTTAAGAGGAATA
>JAULKK010296331.1:0-12900 GCA_032355705.1 Rubia peregrina
CATATTAAAAGAAGGGAGAATTAGCTAATTTCTCCAAACCCTAACACATAATCATACAAGCAATTCATATACTCAAAATTCCAGTATCATTAATGGATTCAACAACCCAATTCAAGCACAATAAATACACAATAGCAAATCACTAAATAGCTTACGTATAGGTATCAAGACATTGGCTTGGAAGCCTTAATCACTTGCTCCCAAGGTTGAGTATAGCTACTACTAATCATACTAACATCCATAGAGAAATTCAAACATAAATAAACAGAGAAAAGAAGAAGAGAAACGAAGAATTAGGGTTTAAGGAGGAGGATTTTCGGCCAGGAGAAAGATGATATGAATAGATGGTATAAGGAGTATTTATAGTCCACAAAAAGTTGAGAAGAATGGTCAACATGGGTTCTAGGCACGCGAATGCTAGACGGCCCGAGCGGAGCTGGTGCGAAGGCCGTGTCATCCGGGCGGGAATCACACGCGGTTTGGATCCCAGGCGTAGAGACTTGGGCACTAGTGCGCACGGTCCAGTTCGCGGGGACGCGCAGTCAGGTGCTGCCCATGCGGTTTTCACTTTGTAGGCTGATTTTGTCATGATTTTAGGCGCGCGGTTAAGCACTTGGTCCGCGTGCCCGATCATGTTCACCTCGTCGATCAGCCGGCTAGTCTTTGCATCGGTCAGCCGACCCCGTTCTTCAAATCCAGACTTTTCTTCTACCAAATTGTATTGGCTTTCACTTCTAAACCCTTATTTCCTTGTGAATCTTTATTCTTGAATCTTTCATCATGAACATGACCATAAACGATCTTCCGTAAACACCTTAAGCTAGAGACTTTGGCTATAACTCCTAAATCATCATCCTAACTTTCTTACCAACAAAACATCAATTAATCTTACACAAAAGCTTAGTCTATTACACATATGAGTTTCAAATGTGCTAAAAAGCGATGATCACATCACTCATAAGGATGCAAAAATCCATTAGACTCAAACTAGGTTACAAAATGAAGGATTTAGATACAAAAACTGAAAACAGTTATCTAAACCAATTATGATGTAAACGTACCTAAATCTAGCAATCTTCCAACAAAAAGATAACAAAAGAGATGTTAAATGTCTCGAAAAATACATGCATTTGACGTCTCATCATAGTATAATGTTTTAGTAGTAAATTATCAATGTGTATTGCTATTCTTGGGAAAGTCTATGACGCCGATCATCTAGGGTGACCCGAGGGTAAAGGTTATTGTGTGGCACTGATCACTCACTCTAACTATAACCGAGGCGAGGCGAGAAATATCTTCACCCGAAAGATATTGATAAGTTCTCCACAATATGTGATTAATGCATAATAAATAGGATAATTGTCCGATGATCAAAAGATACTAGAAATGTAAACTAATTGCGCTCAAATCCCGTTATCATCTTAATTACATCTTTTGTGCTAGTGTGATCGTAGTTATATTGTTTTCTCTAATTGTTGGTTTATTTAGTTATTTTAAGTAGTCATAGTGTTTTCTAAAATCAAAATCCCCCAAGTTTGTTACCACACACTTAGAGTGACATGTTTGTGTGATTTTAATTACGCTTAACACTCGTTAAAGCCCATTTTTTCTTGTGGACGACCCCGAATTGCCACTGTCTACTTTCTAGTAGTTACCCGCAATTAGGCCCTCTAAATACTATCTTTGAGAGGCATGATGATGGTCTCCCAAATTTTGGCGCCGCTGCAGGGGAAAAAGAGTATTTTGTTAAAGTGTAAGTGTAGTTCTTTATTTGTTTTATATTTTTACTTTTTTTTATTTTGACATTTGCTTGCTTTTGTGATTGTTTCTTGGGATAAGGTTGTATTGCCCTAGTTCTTGGTTTATGGTCGAGACTCGTACCAATAGACAAGAACTCTTGAACTACGATCCTGATCTTTTAGGAACACTCCGGAGAGCAAGAAGACTAGCTCGTTTTGCCTTACCAAGGGGCTCAAGCACCAACCGAAGTAGTTGCACCAACTATGGCGGATGATACTATAACCTTGAGGGAGCTTATGACTCCTAACCTAGAGAGTCAACCACTTTGCACCATCTCTCCCCCTCTTCCGGAAAATGTCACTTGTGAGCTCAAATCCGGGATGATTCATTGTCTACCATCTTTTCATGGGATGGGTGGGGAGTATGTGAACAAGCACTTGTCCTAGTTCCAACTTGTGAGCATGAACATGAATCCAACCGGAGTCTCAGAGGATAATTTCAATTTTCGGGCGTTTCCTTTCTCTTTGAAGGATGCGGCTAAAAATTGGTTATACTATCTCCCCCGGGAAGTATAACCTCATGGATATACATGAAGCGTAAGTTCTTGGAAAAATTCTTTTCGGCATGTAAGTCAGCATGTTTGAAGAAGGAGCTAACCAACATCTCTCAACGTTCAAGTGAATCTTTGTATGAATATTGGGAAAGGTGCAAGAGGTTGCTAGCTAGTTTCCCCTACCACCCTTACAAAGAAGGAGATCATGCGTATTATTTCTTCGATGGTTTGTCCGTTTAAGACATGAGGATGGTTAATGCATCTTGCAATGGGTCGAATGCCTATAAGAGCTTGAAAGATGCCCTGACATTGTTTGAAGACATGGCCAACGGGACGAGACAATTCAGTGTGAGAGAAAGGGCAAGGGTACAAGAGCTTTCAAATCCGACAACCCCCAAACTTGAGGAGCAAGTTTAAGCTTTATCTTCAATGATGAAGGTGCTAATGAAGGGGATGATGCATCAAGTCAAAGCTTGTGGGATTTGTTCATTGGATCACCCCACCGATGCATGCTCTCAACTTCAAGATGAATGGCTTGAAGAAGTAAAGGCAATGGGATACCAAGGTGGTCAAGGACAAGGTTTCCAAGGAAATCAAGGATGCCAAGGTGGACAATCCAAGACGGACAAGGTTTATAAAGAGGACAAGCTCATGAGAAGAAGTATGATCCATACTCCAAAACATGCAATCCCAGGTGGAGAGACCATCCAAAATTTCGGTGGAGAGATGAGAAAGATGGGAAATCAAATCCTCAAGGTGGTTTTCAAGGTAGGCAGGGTGGGTTTAAACCAAATCATCAAGGGGAACAAGCCCAATACCAAGGAAATCAAGGGCACAATCGAGCTCCACAACAATCATACCCCAAGGATGAGGGGTGATCTAACCCTAGAGAAGGAAGACCAAGGTCGGAACATGAGGAATTTATGCATGCTATAACAAATATGGTCACTAACTTGGAGGACTGAACCGTATCTAGAATCACAAATATTGAAGACCGCTCTTCTATGAGATTCAAGAGTTTGGAAATCCAAGTTAGTCAAATAGCATCCTCTGTGGCCCGGTTGGAGGCTAAGGATACCGAAAAACATCCCTCATAAACGGAATTGAACATGAGGCAAAATGTAAGCTCAATCACCTTGAGGAGTGGGAAAGAAACCAAGGAGCCCGAGAAAATTGTGAAGATATGGAAGGAGATGGAAGAGAAGTTTGTAGTGAAGGAAAAAAGGTCAAGGAGGCAGCCACTAAACCACCAGAGAAGCGAGAGATCAAAAAATTCCTGCCATCACCACCTTTTTTGGCGGCTTTGCAGGAGAAGAATCGCAAGGATGAGAATAAATCCCATTTTGAGGTTTTTCGCAAATGTGAGGTAAACATTCCCCTTTTTGATTCTATCAATCAAGTGCATGGATTTGCTAAATTCCTCAAAGAGTTATGCACCCTAAGAGAACTAAAGCATTGAAGAATGTTAAAAATATTAAAATTGGTGGACAAGTGTTGGCTATTTTTTGAAAGAAACTACTTCCTAAATAAAATGATACCGACATGTTCACTATCCCTTGTGTCATAGGTGGAAAATGTTTTGAAAAGGCAATGATAGACTAGGAGCCTCGATTAATATAATTTCACACTCTTTATACAAGACTTTAAACTTAGGGACTTCGCATGAAACTAGAGTGATCGTACAACTATCCGATCATTCCCAAGCTATTCTGAAAGAATCAGTGCGAGATGTGTTGATTAAAGTGAACAAAATAGTTTTTTTCCATGCAAATAATCAATCTCAGGTACCTCCATCGCGACATTAACATCAGAAACAGTTCGGGACTCAGAACTGTGTCACTAGAAAATGTACTGTGCATCAATATACCATTGCCGTTCCAGAATTTCTCCTCGAAGGAGGAATGAATCGTAAAGGTCTGACACCATGCCGCAATAGTAAGAGCATTTCTCCTCCTGGCATTTGAGCAAAAGTTACGGACTCGAAACTTAAAAATTAGTTCCTCAATCAGAACCATAAACACTATACGTTGGTCAAATAATCGATTTCACACTCGAAACTACACTGATAGTCCCACTGTCAGATTATATGTTCAGATCTCAGAACTAATTAAAGGTGGATCCTGTAAAGGATGAAAGACAGTTGATAATTGCCTTTGATCCTTGTCATTCAAAGGTGGTTCCCAGAACTGCCTTTAATCGCAGAGCATCAAAGGCATGACCAAGTGACTTCTCTGGTATGATGGAATTGCCTTTAATAAGCCTGATTTCCACTAGTGTAATTATCAATGTGTAGATGTTTCCCAAATGATTCATATATATTTTCAAATTCTTCATAAAATATTTGTGTGTGTCTATTCTAGGGACTATGGCTACTTTTCTAGTGATACTGTGCTAATGGTGTTCATGCCTTGGTTGTGCTTGAATTGGTACTAGTTTTTATAACCTAGGTTTAGGCTACCCGGGGGTGTGGGTGGTATGGATACTTGCTTGTGTCGTTTGGATTGTAGGTTATTTTCCACTAATGTAATGGACTATGGGTTACCTTAGTGTAACTCCCTCATACTCCAACCAACTTCTTTAACATGAATTGCAGGTCAAACCTAGGCATTTTACTAAGAATCTAATTGTCAAATTACTTATATGAAGTAAAGAGCAACACAGATTATGCAGAATCAATTTTGGAATTCAAACCTAAAATACTATTACAATGAAAGTCTTATATACAATTATTTTACGTGGTTTTTACGTAAAGGTAACCAGAAGTTTCTAAAATGTGTGACCTATATTCTATCCCAAAAGAAGTGAAAGCATCAAGCATCAATAATCACTTTATCGCTCTCCTACACTTGTTGAAGTTCATTAGGCTTGGGTAAGAGTCTTGCTTAGTGAGGTTCCATTGCCAGAATTAACCAAGTGGATTTTTAGTGATCACATAAAACATGACCACATATTTTCTAGCACATATTAAAATGACCAGGTGGTTTTGCCAAAGTGCTGTAAAATTTCTATATGGCCAGTGTGATTGACATTAGAGCATAAATCCTTCAGTGGGGCTATAGATCTATAAATCTACACTCATCAATCAAGCCTAAGATGTTCAACTACGAGCTCGTATCAGGAATAAGATGGTTATGCTAGTATACTCAAACACCATGTGTAGCTAATCGATCATACGTTTCGGTCTATACCGTTCCCACATCGATTTAGATCAAACTAAAATTGCGTGAGAGACCCCGAAAATCAAAGACAAGTAATCAAGTAACACATAACCATGCTTGTCACGAAAAGATAAAGTACAACCCTGTCATATACGAATAATATCATAATAATTAAGCACGATGCGATAAAGTACACGGTGTACTTACCTATTATGAAAACAAGCAATACTAACAAAATATTTCACTCATAATCTAAAATTTCCAAATAACATACTTAAATGAATATAACAAGCATTAATCCCTTTTTAATCCAATTCGTGCAAGAGGAAACAATAACCTAAACAAAAAGGTGGTTGAATTTTAGGATTATCTTTATAATATAATAAACTTATCATTTTACATTATCTTAATATTTTAGTAGTGTTTAATTGAAATATATATATTTCAAGGTGCAGTCAAATTATGAAAATAAGATCAGACCATTCATGTTTAAATCTATATGCTGAATTAGTTGCCTTTAAGGACTCACAGTCTCCCCCCAACAGTATATCTAAATAGTTATGACAACCCTAATTTTCTACTAGATTCATTGGTGTAAATAAATATATTGAATAAGTTTATTATATTATTCGTCTTTCACAACTAGGGTTAGCGTAATTCACAGCCATAGAGTCAACGATAAAGTGCCTATATCTTTGCCTCTGAAGACTTAGGGAGAAGCATTCATAGTGGAGTGTCCGAAGGTCATAGCAAGGGGAAGAATCAGACCTGAACAATGACTAGTCCATTGTGAACTTTCCTAATTATGGAGGCGGTGTCGATAGAAGAAAACATGAGCACCCTTGTGTGACAAATAGGGGGTAGTGTTAGCTAGCAACTACATTATGTGTCACAAGCCTTAGGATAGGTTCATATGTCTTGAATATGATTGAATCTAGGATCAGAACATATTACGCAATATGTTACGCAAATATTCCCCAAGTGTTAGCGATGTATAGTTTTACTCTCTTGTGCTCTTGCAGGCTTGTAATTGTTAGATAAAAACCCCTAAAAACCATTTTGGTGGCATTAGCTATTCTAAACACGTGATCATATTGACGACCCGATTGCAGCTGTGTGTAGTTAGCTTTTAGATTCCTAACATCTCTGTGAACGACCCCAACAAAAATAAAAATCTCAATATTTGATCCCATAAGTACCCCCCTCGGGTTAATTAGTACATCTCCCATAAAAAGTTTATGTGTTTATTAGCAACCTTGAGGGTCAGCGGTTCATACACACCAAGAGATCAAGTTCTGGCTTAATCGGTCCCACTAGGCATGCCAATTCATACGTCTTCGACCCGATCCAAACGCTCTTGACCCCTTGGTCTGTATCTGCAAGAAAACACAATCGCCGAAGTATTCCAAGGGGAAACTCTTCAATGCCAAAGTCAATTTTGCCTTCCAAGTAAATGAATAGTGAATGACCCAAAATTGATAACATAGCTTTGTATTTATACTAATTAAACCTAATAGTGGTTTCCTATTGACTAATTATTTTCCTTATCTAGTAATGAGGCATGATGCTGACTCATCGGGCAAAGGGCACTATAAGAATATATCAGTTGTCTCATTTTTTGACGCAGCCATTCAAAACCATATGTTTCAATTACTTTCAAAGTCTAAATTAATTAAATTCGTGTAGTGAAAAAAGCTTCAATCATTATAAAAAATGTATAACTTTTTTAACCTAATTTTTTATTAGGTATGGTTGTTTGGATCAATAATCGACTCGGGCATCCATCCCATCGAACGTTGGCAGCACCGACATATGGGGCAAAGTAAAATATTTCACGGTACATCATTTGCAACATCGCATACATTTTAGTTACATCATTTAGTTCAATTTAAAAAGGTAAGAAACTTATCTTTTACCTCAGTTATTTATAATAGGGTTAAAAAAACTTTTTACTTATATTTTTTCAAAGCGAGGTAAAAGAACCTTTTATCTCGGTTATTTGGCTAAAATGAAAAAATTGAGGTAAAAGATGCAAAGTAAAAAAAACTCATTTTCTTGTAGTTTTCTTTTAAAAATTAATGGTCAAATATCCCTAATTTAAAAAATCCCAACAGAGCCGATGTCATTCTCTAATATGAATCGATGTCGATCATACCGACCACTCGGCATATTCACTCTCAACCAGCCAATATGGCTAACCCACGTGGATGCAACTTAGTAAGGGTAACCCAATATGCCCCAAGCATGCTCTGGAAGTAGTCTGGCAGGGGATGGGTCAGACCCTACCGTAACTGGCACTCATAAATGCAAAACATAGCCAGAGGCAGCCTCATCAAAACTTCACCATCGATAGGAGTTGTAAGCTCACAAGCAGATAAGGAAGGATATTCATTAGATAGCATGGTCACATTACATATAGTAAGAACTCTATCATAGCCTTCTCTTGGCATATTAAACCAAGTTTTAAATTTGACAAAGGTTCATGATTATCTTAATACCCCTTTCAGTTCTTGGGAAATTAAAATTCTTGATCATATTTTTATTAATGCACTATCACTAACTGCATCCTCATAACCCTAGTTTCAAGTTACCTCCAAACTTGTGTGACATTAAAAACTGAAAGATAAATGAGTAAATCGATTGAATGCACTTCCTCGCACATATTTACCCAAGAAGCCTCCCTTCTCTTTGCTGCCAAATTTTACCGCTATCATACAAAATTTTCCATCTTCTCTTTTCTATTTTTTATCATAATAATTCCTTCCTCGTTCCAATAAAAAAATATGCTAGCTAAACTCGCCATGGCTCCTCGTCTAGGGAGGACTTATGGTACAAACCTTTCCAAACCAATCAAAGTCTAGCCTAAGAGTAACACCCCACATCCACGAACCGATACAGCAAACCCAAAGGGTAGTTTGCATAACATAAGGAGCATATCACTTTGAGAGGAAAGATGATCAATGTCCATGATCATCATAGTGAGAACACGATCCAACGATAACAGCAGTGATGTGGACCACAATCAACCACGACCCCACAACCATTTAGCTTTAAATAGAAGTTAAAAAATAAGAAAGAAAATGATTTTTTTATGGAGAGAAGTCAATGTAATTCAAAATATTAACTTAGGCATCACTGATGGATCCTGGGGACCGCTTTGGGACCTTGTTTTCTGGTTAACCAAGCAAGCAAGCTTTAATGCATTGATTCTAGTTATAATGTTGGTTTGGAAGGACTCTCCCACATTATTAAATATTCGTGTTATGTAGTGAAAAAATAATTATTAAACCAGAAATGGAGTAGGGCTTATTCAGGAGGTTAATTTATTATGCTAGTGGACCAAAATATTTATCAGCCTAGATTGAATATGACTGTGTCCGTCATTTAATTTTATCCTCTCGATCTAACTTGGATAAGTCGAGCAAAGTTGAACGTTCGTGATGGATTTTCCCATGATTTGAAACTACGTTATTTCATGACATATATATATCCCCACTTTTGAATCAGTTCAAACTTAAAACTATTCATCTTTCGCCCAAATTTGATGAGTTCACACTCATTCTCTTTCCCTTATCCAAAGGCATGTCTGTGTTTAGGTTCTAAATTCAAACTGAATTACTTCATTGCTCTAGGTTTTCTTTTTTATATTAATTATTGTACGGAAACAAAAAATTTGATTTTTTTGTTAATTTCAACTTCCATGTTGTTGTTCAATGATAATATTCATGTATTTGGATTTTTGTGTAAGTTATGTTCTTTGGTACATATGATTGACTTTTTAGGCATTTCAGATGCATGCGGCGTTCGTCAATAGTCGGTTAAAACCCAGTGCTACCGACTAGTGACTGAAGATGGCTTTTCATGCTAGTCATTCATAGTGGTTTAGGTTTTTTTTAAATGTGGTGTTGGTCAGCAATGAGTTGTGGTATCGTTGTAACCGACTACTGGGAGATGTCGTATACATGTGTCGATCATCATACGTTTATGATCGACTTAGTCATGACTTTGCTCAAACAACAACCCGTATAAACTGCGGAGGAGGTAACATTCTCTCATTTCCTTAAAAATCCTAGTGACTTATTGTATTTTTAGAAATTCCGGTTCCAATTGATATTTTATTTCTTTGTCATGAAATTAAGGATTTATGACTAGAAATAGTTTATCAAATTGGGTGAACCTTGAGGTGAGCGATTTATGTTTAGTTTGCTACATTTATTTATTAGGTTACTTATATTAAATATTAGTAATGATTTCAATATTTTTCTACAATTTAGGGTGACACGTACGACTAGGACGATTAGGTCAAAGATATTGACCACTACACAATGTACGAGGGTATTCCATGTTTGAGCAGCACCTTGATGCATCAGAACTATGAGATAAATCCCACTAAGCTAAATCCTACCTATTACAAGTAATTTAATTTTCATTTAACATAAATTTATCTTTTTGTTGATCATTACATTTGTATTTTTATGTTTATGATTCAATACATCCCTAGGGGCATTGTAGCATACCTGAAAAATGATAAGACCCCCGTATTCAGGTGCTATGAAGAAGAGTAGCACATAAGTTACTCGAGGAATAGAAAGATCAAGACCCAGTTCCAAAAGGGTTTTGGAACTTTTCTAAGTTCCCACAACCTGTTCATAGGGTCATTATTATTCATACTTGAATTTTCTTTGGAGTTCAGTATTTTGACTTTTGATTGTAATACACTAGTGGAGAAAGGGGTCAGTAAAGGAGGTTATATCGAACTAGAGAAGGAACTTTAGATCAAAGGCAGTTCTAAAAACCGTTTTGTTCGGGATTCAAAATTGGTTATGAATTCTGAGTCTATTTCCTAGCCTCTAATTTTTCGGAAACTAGAGGTTTCCAACAACAATCGAAGATAAAAACATCAAACAAAACACTTCCGATAAAATATAAAAAATTACCAATCTATTACAAAAAATACAAACAAACCTAAAAACATCAAGAGAACCTCAAAACTCATCTATTTATTCTCTAACCATTGTGCTTCATATCGGTGGCGGCACGATGAAAGACGTGGTGTTGACAAAGATTTGATGCAGGAGTTGCAACGTTTCGATGCGGCGTGGTTGTGGGGAATGCGGCAAAGTGGTTGGAATGTGGTGGCTGAGGCTTAATCCAGTAGCGTCGGCGGAGGCTCGATCCATCATCGAAGCCAATCTTTAGCGGCGGCAGTGGAGACGTAAGGGCATAAACTAAGGATTGGTGGACGATGAACGGTGGGCTGAGGGTGGACAAGAGAAAAAAGGAAACCCTAAGGAGGAGGGAGGCTGGAGAAAAAGTAGAGAAATGTGAGGGAGGGAGGCGGGAGAAAGCCCTAAGCAGAGTGGGTGGAGAACAAATGAAGGAGAAAAAGGGGGGGGATTAGACAATAAAAACATTCCACTAAATGCGGTTCTACAATTAGAACCTCCTTTAAAAATAAAAGGGTGACCTGGGATATCACTGTCGAGTTTGGAAGTGCTTTTGGACCCTAATTAAAGGTCGTTCTACAAGTAGAACCACCTTTAGTCAAATCGGAACCACCATTAATTGATTTAGAACCACCTTTCAAATTAAACAGGTGACCTAGAATGGAATTTCAAACTCAAAACCTATTTTGGACCTCAATTAAAGGCGGTTCCAATTGAAACGCCTTCTAACACTGCATTTAATAGAGCCTTCTCCAGAAGTTATAACAACAAATGTATTATTATTGGGAATTGTTTTTCATGTAATTTATGTGAAATTCTACACAATAATTATTTTTTATTTTAATATATATCGGCTGTCTCCTTTTTTGATCCCACCACTCAAAACCATATTTTACGTCAAAATTAAATTGGACAAGTGTAGTAAAAAAATGTTTCAATCATTTTGAAACAAACCTATAACATTTTTTACCTTGATTTTTCTTAAGGTTCCGTTTTTTGGATCAATAATCGACAACGGGCATCCCTCGCATAGGACGTTCGTAATAACGACACATGATGAGAAATTGGTAATTTCATAGTGCATCATTTTACATGACACATAAATTCCGGTTACACCATTTACTTCGATTAAAAAATAACGAGGCAAAAAAATATCTTTTACCTCAGTTGTTTATAACGGGGGTCAAAAATACTTTTACTTCTTTTTATAAACTCAAGGTAAAACAACCTTTTGTCTCAATTATTTGGCACACATGAAAAAAATGAGGTAAAAGATGTGAAGTAAAAAAACCATTTTTCTTTTAAAAATTTATGGTCAATATCCCTAATTCAAAAAACATATCACGCCAGAGCCGATGTCGTCCTCTAACATGAATAGATGTGGCTGATAATTACCACACTTTTGATGTTGGAAATTCCGTGAATTCTAATCAATTTAGCATGAACAATCGATCGATCGACGTCACACATATTATCATTTTAATTGAGGTAAAAAAACTCAAAGTAATAGGTGAGTTATCTTATAGTGTTACAAACTACTATAAGCCAAACACTTTTAATCGTTTACTTAAGTGTTAAAACAAATATTTTTTTTAAAAATGAATATATTTAAAGGAAAGGGATTGAAACTTAACTCCCTTAAAAGATAATTTTTCTTTATAATTAAAGCACAACTCTGTCATAATAAATCTAACATTATGAGATGGTCTCTTTTGAGACAGCCTAAACTTTAAAGAGCGATCTTTCTGCAATTTTTTCTTCTTTTCTCTTCACATTTTTCTCTCACTTTGTAGGAGATGTGGAGAGGTTGGGGGAAAATTGCAGAAAGGTCCCTACCTAAAGTTTATATTGTCTAAAACAAGACCGTGTGTAATATTAATTTATTTATTTATTTATTCGGGTTTAGATCTATTTCTCAACTAACACATGATAGCCAGATAGCCTATTTAAAAATACAACTCTGTAAAAAAAACTATCTTTTGTGCATAAATATTTTACCCTTGAAAAATCGACTCGATCCTCTTGTCCAAAGTTGATGACATACAATTAATTTAATTAAAATTAAGACTATACGTAAAAATATTTAATTTTGTATTTATTCAAATTTAAATATATTTCTTAACTGACGCGTAAAGGTCAAGTAGCCTATTTGCAAATACGACTTTTCAACAAAATTGTCTTTTGTACATAAAAATTTTAACCTTGAAAACTCAACTCGATCCTCTTGTCATGCATTTAGTTTAGTTTAGTTTAGTTTAAGACATATACTTATAAATTGATGGTGTTATTATCGTATTAAGGTCAAGGTGGCAAAGGTGACTTTTCTGACACAAAAAATGATTTAATAAATTAATCCCCAATTCAGTTAGACTTGGAGTATTGGTTTTTATTAACCCACCTGTTTGTCAGTTAGTGTTACCTATCTTTTTTTTTTGAGTCAAAACATCCACCAGAGGAGGATGGGAGAAGTTTATTAGGCTCTCCACACCTTAGTTTAATCCCA
>JAULKK010296342.1:0-12898 GCA_032355705.1 Rubia peregrina
CACCACCCCTATTATTTTTTAATTCTTATTTGTATTTTATAAAATACCAATATCATGCAAATTAAAAATTAGATTGTATTGACTATATAAATATAAAAACAAACATGTTTATTCTTTCATCCAAAATAATATTTTGTATAAAATTTAAATGATTTGGAATCATCAATATTAAAACCAAGGCAAAGTCTTGGGAAATATCTTATTTCCATAAGCTTATGGAAAAACGGAGTTTAATTAGAATAATAAAAGGTAATAGGTCTTAGTTGCAATATTAAAAATTTATTATGCAGCATGTAGTAGTCATAAAGTTTATAACCTGATTCATGTAATCCAAAAATTTTATCTTCATTTCTTCTAATTTACACTTAAAACCCTGGTTTTTCCATGACTTATGGAAAGATCGTCTTTCAACAGACGGACTCTAAATCAATATCATAATATATGGAGTATTTTTTAAAACTATATTTGATCATTATTCCAAAACGTTTGAAAATATATTCAACGATGTCCACTACAAGTTCCCGATCCCGAATCTCCGAGCGTTGATGGATTGAAACTTAAAATTCTTGAATTGGCCCTTCCGTGACTTGCATAATTGGACTTTGATCTTTTACATTCCAATTTGCATTCCGTGACTTGCATATGGAAATATTTGATATTGCAAAGGAAGTTGGTTGGATGGTGGTTATGCTCGAGATGAATTTGATAGATTGTTGTTGATATTTTCTTCCATGGAGGATGGATGTTTATTAGAGGGTGAATGTTTATCAAATTGGATGTGTATGTGTATTTATAAACCAAAATTTTGTTACCATTAGAAGCTTTTCAACAAGAATATTTTTCATTTTAAATTTACAATTAACTAAAAACACACAAAAAATGCAATATTAATTGCCAATCAATTGTTGGTTGATATTTGCACAAAGAAATAGGTATCAGGTCCTTAAATAAGGAGCAACTCCTTATTAAGGAGTGGTCCTTAAAACTCCACAATGGTTCTCCTTAAATAGGGAGTGCTCCTTATTAAGAAAAATTAGGTTTAATGAGCTACCATTGTAGATGCTCTAATGCCATTTTTATAACTAGGGGTGGGTATCTAACAGTTTAATTGAGTTTCAGTTTATCCAATTCAATTTAATTGGTTTGACCTTTGCAAAATTCAAAACCAAAAACCAATACAGATGTGGTAATGATCTGGTAAAACCGATTTAAATTATATATTTCTTTTTTATGTTATTTAGATCGGTTAAATTGGGTTGTGGTATATATAAGACCCAAAGGGTAAGTTCGGTCAATGCAGGGCTCAACGAAGTACTCATAATAAGTGAGCCGCTAGCAATACCCTGCGCTCGGCATGGGAAAGCATCGTACGAAGTGAGCTATCATAATTCCAATTATATGTCTAAGAATTTGTGTAAACAATTCATTTTTATGGAAACATGGACTCTCTATGTCACATAGAAATTGGCACATTTTAACTTTTGAAAGTCAAACTAAACCAACTTCAACCATTGAATTCTATTATTATACATGTAAGACTATTATCATGTTATATATTGTTGGATTCATCATAACATATATTTTAAATTGTTATTTTTTCTGAATTTTTTTACGAGGGTGTCTCTTGAAAGACGGTCTTTCCATATTTATGAAAAGACCAAGGTTTAAACTACAAATTTGAAGAAATTAAAATAAAATTTTTGGGTTGTATTAATCAGGTTACAAACTTATCACTCCTACATGTTGCATAATAAAATTTTATATTAAAACTAAAACCTTTTACCTTTCTATAATTTCAATTTAACCCCGTCTTTTCATAAGCCTATGGAAAGCCTATATTTCCCAAGATTTTGCCTTAATTGTTTGCTATTTTTATAAAAAGATAAGTTTTTTTATAAAACCATATGGATGGAAGGGATATGTATTAGGATCTCCAATCCTCACCAAAATATTTTATAGAGTATTTACAAGAGTTTTGATCAAACAAGAGCTTGATTTTTACAAGAGGTAGACAAAAGGTAAAATATTTGCCGTCTAAATATGTTGTAAACCTAAAAATAAGAGACATAGGTAGAATTTGGAAATGATTCCAGTGTTTGCATCTCCACACCCCGTGTTAATGCTAAACCTAGCCAGATTTCCAAGTTCTGTCTATGTTTTGCGGTGAATTCCTCTAACTCTGTTGCATCTTCCTGTATTAATATCTTGGAATTCTTCAGCTATTGTGAGTGGTGGTTTGAACCAATCTATTGCCCAAAATAACTCCTGGGAATTGTTGTGGCCAGTTTTCATGTGATTAGCTTTGAATGCATGATGAGCTGGGACTTTGCATGAGTGTTGGTCCCCCTTTGTTTGATGCTGGTTTTTCTCCTTCTTGGCCACAAATCTGATCTGCTTGCTCTATCTATTTATCTTCTTTTGTACCTGAATTCCCTCCATCCTTGCCTTGATGTCTATTTGATTTGACTCCATTTTAGTCACACAAATGATCTGCAAAACCCATTATCAGCAGCATCCATTCAAAAGACTCTTATGTTAGGCACATTTAATCTATCCAGATGCAGAAGACCCCTTATTTTTTTGTTCTTGCTGGGCAAAACCGAAAGTGTGTGATTACAGGGTTCCCTTATTAACTTGTCTTGCTAGAGCATCTGGAACCTTGTTCCCCTCTCTCAAAACATGAGTGAGCTGGGATTCAGGTAAGGAAGTGTGAAGTGTGTGCGCAATGTGAAAGTGTTTCCATGGAGCTTTGAAGGGGTCTCGAATGCAATGGAAAACTTGTATGTTATCCGTTTCTATGGTGAACTGATTACTATCCAAAGTAGTTGCCATTAGGAAAACATTTTGGACAACTCTGAGTTCAGCATGGAAGTTGGAAATTGCAGGTGCATAAAAGGTGTATGCAGCAATGAATTTGCCCTGATCGTTTCTAATAACAACTCCAATTCCACGGTTAGACTTACCTTTAACCCAGGAAGCATCCACATTAACCTTAAATTGATCATATGGCTTTTTCCAATTCACCAAGCTGATATTAGGCTTCATATGTTGGTTAAGTTTAGGAATTATGCCATTGATTACCCAAAATTGATCTGCTGGTTTAAGGGAAGGTGGTGATCTCTTATAAAAAGCCAACAACAGGTCCTCATTGATGAGCTTCATTATGTTTGCAACATTAGGTCTTATCTCCTCAAAGATAAGCTTGTTTCTAGCTTTCCAAAGGTTCCGGATTGTAAAGGAAGGTAATATATTAACCAGCTTAGTGTCTATTACAGACATACCCTTATAGGACCAATAAAATGATAACCTATCAAAAACTGATTGGAAATCAGGAACTATGATCCCTCAAATAGAGTTAATCTGACACCAGATTTCACTAGCAAGTGTACATGAGTTGAAAAAAATGTGAAAGTGAATCCAAGTTATGAAACATAGAGAATTTGGAAGCAAGTGATATTCTAGAAGACACCAAAATATCATCAAAAGGCAATGCTGCATTGACTAGCTTCAATAAAAATGTACAAATTCTTTTCGGAAGATAATCATTCCAAACCCGTTTCAATGAACTCAAGTTCCCTCTTTGTGTAACAATAATCCGGTGTCCATATTTGATGGAGAAGTTTCCATGTATAGCCGGTTTCCATATCATTCTATCTTGTCTGTCCAGGCATAGTTTGGATTCCTACAAAAAGGTAAGAATGTCAGGGCTTAGATGGCTTAAATTAGGCATGTAATTCTCCCTATTATTTAGGAAATCAGTCACTGATATGTTATAGGGAATGGCATTGGATGCAATCTTGTCCATCAATGGTCCAAAACTTATCCAGTTAGAAGTTAGAAAGTTTGATAGACCATTTCCAAAACCCTAATGTTATTACTGGCCAGTTGTGTCCATTTTCAGAATTCTTTTCCAGTTTTGTGAATTTCTCTTGTTATGTGGTAATGACCACATGAACTGACTCCATGAGGTATTTCCTAACTGAAACTTCCACCAAAGCTTAAGATAAAATGTGTCAATAATGTCTTCAAGTTTCCTTAGACCTAAACCATTTTGATCCAGAGGGAAGCACATTCTATCCAAACTAATCTAGACCTTTCAGCATTCATTTTGTCCTCCCCCCCCAGAAAAATCTAGTGATTTTCCCTTTTAGAATATTCACTATGGACTTTTGGGTTCCATGACAGCCCAAAGGTGTTGTGGTATTGAGTACATGACTGATTTAATCAGAGTTAACCTACCAGCTGCACTTAACCATGTGTTTTCCTAGCTTTTAAGTTTACTGTCATAAATTTCAAGCAGGGGATGGAAATATGCTGCCTTAGTTCTCCCTCTAAAAATATAGCAGACTAAATAATTAAAAGGGTAAGAACCGGGTCTTACTCTCAATTCATTTTTAATTAAGCTCTCCTGAGTTCTAGTGGCAGATTTACTAATGAAAGAATTGATCTTTTCATAATTAATTTTTTTCCCAGAGGTGATCTAAAATATTTCAAGAAAAGCTTTCAATCAAGTAACAGTGCTTCTTGTAGCTTTGAAAAATAAAATTGTGTCATCTGCATAGCTAAGGTGAGAACAAGGAAATGTACCAGCAGGCAGGTCAAAATGCTTAAGTTTACCATTTGAAAAGCAAAATTTTAAACTCCTCGAGAAAGCTTCAGTAAATAAATTAAATAGGAGAGGTGATAGGGGTCTCCCTGTTTAATGCCTCTTGTAGGTTTGAAAACAACTGCAGCCTTTCCATTTATTAACACAGAGAACCAAGATGAGGAAAGATTGGACATGATGATGTTGATAAATTCAGCTTGAAATCCAGATTTAGTGAGAATTGCAGCTAAAAATGACCATCTAACCCTATCAAAAGCCTTAGCTAAATCTAATTTAAGGATGCAGTTACGAGAACTAGATTTATTATTTAAAAATCTTGTTAGCTCCTTAAGATGGATAACATTATCAGCTATTTCTTTACCCTTGATAAAAGCAGACTGGTTTTGAGAGATTAATTTAAGCATCAGGCTATTTAGTCTTTTGACCGGAAACTTTGTGAAGATTTTGTTAATGAAATTGGAAAGTGAGATAGGTCTATAATCTGAGAAAGTTACAGGGACATCTTTTTTAGGAATTAGGCATATCCATGAGCTAGAAATACCAGGGGGGGTATTACCTTCTTCCATAAAATCCAGTGTTGCTTCCTGAATTGTTGGTTTGGCTAATAATGACAGATTTAATGTAGGAATCTGGGTTGTGAAGTGTCTGAGAAACAGACCAGAATCATCTACTTCCTCCTCTTGCAATAATTTCCTATAAAATGGAATTGCTTCCTCTTCAATTTCTACATGATTATCAGTCCAAATTCCTTGTGTGTTTTTAATCCTGGAAATGTTTTGCTTAAGCCTTCTTTGGTTAACAGTGGCATGAAAGTACTTTGTGTTTTCATCTCCATTCTTTAGCCATTTTAGCTTAGCCTTTTATCTCCAGAAGAGATTTTCCTCATTTAGAGTTTTCAAAAGAATTTCCTTTTTTTATGTTTGAGCTCTATTAAATACTGCGTGCATTGGTTAGTCTCATATATGATCTCTTGGAGTCTCAGACCTTCCTTTTCCATTTTTATGTTGCCATTTATATCCCCAAAACTTTCCTTATTCCATTTTTAAGCTCAATTTTCAGTCTTTTTAGCTTTAAAAGAATTTGACCATACCAGTTTCCTGGATAGGTTGTGTCCAGTTTTTTTGGATGATATGCAAAAGGTCATCCCTAGTGGTCCAAACATCTAAAAATATAAAAGGCTTTGGATGAGAGGGTATTTAGCTGCCTATTGTGAGAATAAGTGGGATGTGATATGATGTGTGACTATTAAGGGTATGAATTGAACTATTTTGAAAATTTTGTAGCCAGTTATTATCCCCTAATCCCCTATATAGTATTTCAAAGGTGGGTGGAGACCTGCCATTTGACCGTGTAAAAGTGTTACCAACTGTGAATATGTGAGTAAGTTGGTTAGCATCAATAAAATTGGAGAAGTCCCCAATGCTCTTGGTATTGGGTTTATTAGGTCTCTTATATTCACTGGTTGTTGATAGTGAATTAAAATCTCCAATAAAAATTTATTAGGAACCTTTAATTGCTTCAGATCAGACCAAAGAATCTTCCTTTGTTTCCTATTTGTTGCTACATGAATGAAAACTGCAGTCATGCTGCAATTAAGGCTGTGGTGGTAATGTTTGCCTCAGTAAGATGATTAGTTATTTTTCCTACCGCCATTTGGAAACATTCATCCCAAAATATCCACATGTTATTAGTTGGGGAGCTATGTGCATTGTCAAATAAGAGTTTTCTTCTATATGCATCCACCGTATCATAACTATGCTTAGGTTCAAACACACATAGTAGATGGATGTTATGGATCCTAATCATTTTTAAGTCTATCCAGTGATGTGTCCATGCTTCTAAGATTCCAGAGTAAACACTTTATTCCTAAGGCCTTACTAATCATGGTAGAATCTGTTTTTGGCTTTTTGTAGTGGACCTAAGATTCATTTTATTCAGCCTGTTAAAAATGGCCCTTTTCCTAGTCTTGACCTAATCTAAATTAAAGGTTAGGTACTTACCTCATCCTGCAGAAGCACTCTGGCACTTGAAACGTCGGAATCATCCTCTTTTGTGTCTTGTTCCTCTGCCAAAATGCTAAACCTGTTTATGTTTTGGGGACTAGATGTGGCAGAAGGGGAAAATGGGTTAGTAAGGTCATCAATAGGATTTGGGATCATACATGTGAGGTCATCTTTGGCATATTCTGTGCCCATACTAGTAATGAGAGTCAACTGTGATTGATTGTGCCTTAAAATTCTTTTCTGTTGTGAATTGTCCTGTTTGATCAGTTTCTTATTTTGTTGATCACACATCACTGGTGACCGGTGTGTACTGATGTCACCCATCATAATCTGGTGAACTGTGTTAGGTTCTTCAGGATGCAGTTGTGTTTAATTTGTCATGGTAGCTTCAGGGTTTGACTGAGGATGGGGATTTTCCAAAAATATGGGAGTTCTCATTAATCTCAACCACCTTGGAGATTCCAACCACCTGTGCCATTTCTCGTAGCTGTTTATTCACTAGCCCATTGTTCTGGTTTTCAAACTCCTTTTGTTTCTGGTTAGGAGAAATGCCAGAGGTGTTGTTTGGTTGTTCAGTTTTCTTCCAGGGAGTAGATCGATTGGTTTTGATAGCAGGTTTCGAATTTGGTTTGGGTTTAGTGGTAAGGTGAGGGTTGAGGATCATGCATTTGGCTATATCATGTCCAATTTTCTTTTAATGAGTATAATACAAAGGCAAATTATCATATTAAATATTGAACTTCTCATTTTCAGCAGTAGAATCTAACCTGATAAAACCAGGTAGTTGTGTCTGCAAATAAACCTCCACACACGGCTTCAAGGCAGAAGGTCGTGTCAGTTTTTCAGTTGCAAGATCCATCTTTATCAAGTTCCCAATTTGATTTCCAATTCCTTGGATTGCTTCGACATTGTAATAGTACAGTGGCAAATTGCGGATTGTGATCCAAGCAGGGACAATTGATGATTTTGTGTCGAGGTTGAAATCTAGAGTCCATCTCAACACTCTCATATTCACTCCATTGAAGAACCGATTGCCTTCATCCAACAGCGTTGGAAGTCCTCCTTAGATTGGAAGCAGATTAAAATATTCTTGAAGTCAATTACCCCCAATTGATAGCCTCCGACGAACCCTATTGTCTTGCAGTCCTGTTCAATCCGTTCCATGGGTGGTCTGCCTTTCGCAAAGTTTCCAATCAACGCATTCTTGTCGTGAGAATAGAGTTTGGTAATCTTCTCCAATGTGAAAAGGACTGAAAGCTCTCCTTTGAAGTTGGTGATTGGGTTGATTTGGGTGGATGGAAGTGAGGTGGCTATCGGTGGATTCCTGGTTTGGAGTGCTGCGAGAAACTTTTGCTAGGCTGAGCCATAGCGGCGAGTTCACCTTTCTCAATCAGAGCTCTTGCGGTGATGGAATGGTGTTCGGAGAGTAAGTGAAGAAGACCGTTGCGGTGGTGAAATAACCGTTGCAGTGGTGATGTTACAGAGAGAAGCGGGAGTCCCTTATTTGCTTGATTCGTCAAACCTTTTCAATTACATAAAAGATAAGTTATTAATATTTTTTAAAAAAAGGAAAGTTCAAAATAAAATGCACTTATTAGTTATTTCACTTTGACTGAATAATTAATTTTTCAAACACCAATAGACAAACATTTATATTGTGAGAAAATCATCTTTTAATGATTAATGGTTAGATCAATTATAAAAAAATCACACATTTCAATAATTTTTAGGGTAAAATTATAATTATTCATACAAAGTAATACATTATAAAAGTTTTTAAAATATATTAAAACCTTGTTAAAATAAAATAAAACAAACATCAAATCATCCAATTGGTTACATAATAAAATGATATTGCTTAACAATTAGTTGATCTAAAATACGAGCTTGTGTTATATTGTACTAGTAAAAATATAATTTAGTATGTATACATAGAAGTCGTTTGGGCATTAATGTAAATGAAAATAAATTATTGAAAGAGAAAGTCTCAGGCAAGACGGTCTTTTCATAAATTTATGAACAGTCCACAGTGACTTTTACTCTCTTTTTTTTGGATCAAACCATCCAAAGATGGGGGAAATTGAATTAGGCCTTCCCAAACCTGTTAAAAAAGACACAAGGAAAAGGAAAGTGAAGCATGAAGTTTAGTGTAGTTTTACATGAGTGAGCTTATAGCTCTTGAAGCAACTCTAGTTGCTTCCAAAAGAAATTGGCAATATCCTTCGAACTTTTTAGTGAATCGTTAAAAAAAATGAAACACATAGCAGTCAAAAGAACGCCCAAAACCAAGAGTGACTATCCTCCACTAGGCAAAAGATGAATCCATTATGTACACAATGGGAGAGCAGGCAGTAGTCAGAAGATCCTTTTGCCCACACTTCAACAGCTTATAGCAAGAGCAGAATGAGTGATGCACCAAAATATTTGATCCCTCATTAGAATGATCTCCCAGCAAGGCTAAGAGGTCAAACAGAGTTGTGCAGAGTCTTTAGCTGAGCATTACAGCATCTCCAGTAGTAGTAAACCATTGTACCTGCAATAAAACAACTGAAATCAGTAGCTTCCATTCAATGAGCAATTCTAATTGTAGGTATACCCATATAAATAAGCTTTTAATGTAATGGGTTTGCAGTAATTTTTTCATTTGGAGTTAAGTGTGTAACTTGTTTTGTTAGAAGGTTTTGTGTGTTCTCGTTTGATGGATTATTGAGTGTTCTTTGTTCTTGTGTGTTGCTCTGAAATTAGATTTTAATGTAGTGGGTTTTGATTTATTTTTTCAAGTGGTGGTCTGGGTGGTTTTTCTTTAGAATACGATGTCTGGTAAAAAGAAATTGAGAGTACTAGCGAAGGAGGAATTGTGAGAACACATCAACTATTAAAAAGAATCAAAGAGAATGTAGCAGCAAGTATCAGTATAACAATGGATGCGGATATATTTATTTATTACTGCTTTGTTTTTCTTCATATTCTTGTGTTAATTATTTAATGTCAAAATGAATATTTGGATCTCATAATTTTCTTCATCTAACTGTCGAGGGTCTTTCCAAACACACACAATTGTTCTGTAAGATGGTGTTCTGTATTTTTTTAATTGTTACTGTACAATTTTGATGTTGTTTTTGTGCATTTTTTGTTCGATATTTGCATGTTCTAAGAGTTAGTAGATTCTGGCTTTGCTTGTGTCATCTGATAATGAGGCTAATTCAACAATACTAGTTTTTATATATGTGAAAAAAGTGTTGGGAGGAAGTTTAAAATTTAATAGGCCTTGTTAATGAAGTTCATTAGGGTGAAAACATTAAAAGGTTAGCTAGTATGTATAATGGAAAACGATTAGAAGAATGTCCAAAATTTAAAGAAGAAAGAGATCTATAGTTACAAAAGATGACTTCTTATAATGAAGCTGAATTAAATTTATATTCGCACTCACATTGCCCGTGATTCGCCTGAATTACTAACACTTTATACTACCACAATTTATTTTGAGCTATCATACACCAAAGTTATTATTTACATTAACGATAGAAATGAATATTAAGGAAGTAATTTAGTTTTCCCAATTCTTTTAAGGTTGAAACCAAATGTAGTTTATTACTCTTAGTGATTTTTTATTACCTTTTGTTAAGTCTCTCGCTCATACCCAGAGAATATGGATTCTTACGTAAATTCCTTTTATTTTCATTGATACGAAGTTGTTCCCATGAAATATATATTTTTAAGATATAATTAAACCAACATGCACGCACCTCACCCATGCCTTATTCCTCTTTCAAGTGCACACCTATCGCCCGCCATCAAAATGGAGAAGCCTTACTTGAACTGGGAATCGGGAAGTTGGTACAATGATGACTGCCATGATATTCCAAAGTTGGATTTTCTCATTTGGCCTTCTGGGTGGTTTTCCACTTTGTAGTTTTTAATGTGTATGTGAGCGTATTTCTTGGGAATAAGCTTTTAATGTAATGGGTTTAAAGTAATTTTTTCATTTGGAGTTAAGTGTGTAACTTGTTTTGTTCGAAGGTGTTGTGTGTTCTCGTTTGATGGATTATTGCGTGTTCTTAGTTCTTGTGTGTTTCTCTGAAATTAGATTTTAATGTAGTGGGTTTTGATTTATTTTGTCATGTGGTGGTCTGGGTGGTTTTTCCTTAGAATACAATGTCTGGTAACAAGAAATTGAGAGTACTAGCGAAGTAGGAATTGTGAGAACGCATCAACTATTAAGAAGAATCAAGGAGAATGAAGCAGCAATTATCAACAGAACAATGGATGCTGGTATATTTATTTATTACTGTTGTGTTTTTCTTCATATTCTTGTGTTAATAATGTCATGTCAATATGAATTTTGGATTTCATAATTTTCTTCATCTAACTGTCGAGGGTCCTTCCAAACACACACAATTGTTCTGTAAGATGGTGTTCTTTATTTTTTTAATTGTTACTGTACAATTTTGATGTTGTTTGTGTGCATTTTTTGTTCGGTATTTTCATGTACTATGAGTTAGTAGATTCTGGCTATACTTGTTTCATCTGATAATGGGGCTAACTCAACAATACTAGTTTTTATATATGTGAAAAAAATGTTGGTAGGAAGTTGAAAATTTAATAGGCCTTGTTAATGAAAGTTCATTAGGGTGACAACATTAAAAGGTTAGCTAGTATGTATAATGGAAGACGATTAGAAGAATATCCAAAATCCAAAGAAGCAAGATATCAATATTTACAGAAGATGACTTCATAAAATGAAGTTGAAATAAATTTGCATTCGCACTAATTTTGCACAGGATTCGCCAAAATTAGTAACAGTTTTATACTAACACTATTTATTTTAAGCTCTCATACACAAAAACTATTATTTACATTCACGATTGAAATGAATATTAATGAAGAAATTTTATTTGCCCAATTTGTTTTTGGTTGAAACCAAATGTCCTTTATTACTCTTAGTGATTTTTTATTACTCTTTCTTTAATTATTAACCTTCTCGCTCATACCGAGAGATTTTAGGGGCTTATGTAAATTCCTTTTAATTTCATTAATACAAAGTTCTTCTTATGAAATGTATATTCTTATGATATAACTAAACCAACATGCACACTCCTCTCCCGTACTTCATTCTTTTTCGAGTGCACACATATCGCCGTCACAATAAAGAAGAAGCCTCACCTAAAGTGGACATCAGGAAGTTTGTTCAAAGATGACAACCATGATATTCCAAAGCTGAATTTTGTGGATTGGTCTTATAGGTTGTATTCGATTGTTTAGTTTTTAATATGTGTATGTGAGCATATTTCCTTGGAATCCGTTTTTAAAGTAATGGATTTTATTAATTAAAGTGCATTAGGGTGACAACATTAAAAGGTTAGCTAGTATGTATAGTGGAAGACGGTTAGAAGAATATCCAAAATTCAAAAAAGGAAGAGATCAATAGTTACAGAATCTGACTTCTTAAAATGAAGTTGAAATAAATTTTCATTCGCACTAACTTCGCACGTGATTAACCTAAATTAGTAACACTTTTATACTACATCTATTTATTTTCAGCTATCATACACCAAAGCTATTATTTACATTCACGATTGAAATGAATATTAATATTAAAAATTTGTTAGCCCATTTTTTTAGGTTGAAACCAAATGCTCTTTATTACTCTTAGTATTTTTTATTACTTTTTATTTAATTACTAGCCCTCTCGCTCATACCGAGAGACTATGGAGGCTTACCTAAATTCCTTTTATTTTCATTGATACGAGGTTCTTCTTATGGCAAGTATTTTTTTAAGTTATAACTAAACCAACCTGAACGCACCTCGCCAGTACTTTATTCATACACACCTATGGCCCACAACAATAGAGAAGAAGCCTCACTTGAAGTGGAATGAAGGAGAATGAAGCAACAAGTATTAACAGAATAATGGATGTAGATATATTTATTTATTATTTCCTTGTTTTTCTTCATATTCTTGTGTTACTTAATTTCATGTCAATATGAATATTTGGATCTCATAATCTGCTTTATCTAACAGTCGAGGATCCTTCCAAGTACGCACACTTTTTTCTGAGTAGGTGTTCTATTTTTTAATTGTTACTGTGCAGTTTTAATGCTGTGTGTGTGCATATTTTTTTTTTGGAAAATTGGGATAACTTTCTCAGTAACAAAATTGCTTCAAGGGAATATACAAAATATTCACCAAATATACTTACTTTTTTAATCTTTGCTACCTCATCCTTCTATCATCATACTACAACACTTTCCTTAGTTTTGGCTTCATCCAAGCTCTATTTACAATATT
>JAULKK010296351.1:0-12898 GCA_032355705.1 Rubia peregrina
GGTCAGAGATAGGTCCACTGGAAGATATGTTGCTTCATGACATACCTTATGAAGACATGAAACTCATTGTAAAGAATTTTGTGGATAACAAAACACTTTACATGGATCAATTTTCAGACTCTCTCCCTGTGCAGGCCAAATCTTGTTTACAGGAGCTTCAGATCACTCCAGAACGAGAGGATAGAATGATATGGAAGCCTTCGTGGAAGGGGGATTTCACTTTTAAAAGTGCTTATAATCTCGTGAGGGAAACAAATCAAGGGTAACTGCTCTCTCCAAGGTCTGGAATCACATAATCCCAACAAAGATAAGTATTTTTACCTGGAGACTTTTAAATTTGTTGTTACCTTTTGATGATGTTCTCTGCTTTTTTGGTTTTAACATTGTCTCTAAATGCTATTTGTGTGACTCATGCGACTCCTTGTCTCATTTTTTTAATGACTGTTCAGTCACCTTGAAAATATGGGAGGAAACACATACATGGTTTTCTATCCCAAATCGGCATTTTAACAATCTCTAGAATAAGCTATCATATTATTGGTCTTCTCTTGGTTTCACCTCAACACACACCAGCTTTATTCATTTATTCCCATCCATTGTGTGTTGGCATCTATGGAGAGCAAGATGTAGATGGTTATTTGATGAGGTTAAATACACTGTCACTTTGATTCTCTCTGACATCAGGAAATCCATACAAGCCTTGGCTCAAATTCATCCTTTGCAATATTGTGGTGAATTTGATAAGGTGTGGATTCAAACTAATCTAGTGTCATTTTTAAAAAAGAAAAAAATCCAAGGATCTCCAAAATCACTTGGAAACCTCCTCTGATCAGTTTTAAAATTAATCTGGATGCATCATGGGATGCTGAGACAGGTAGATGTGGCATAGGTTTGATCGTTAGAAATTGTGGGGGTGAATGCGTGATGGCAAAGGCTGTATGTGATACTGCTTTTTCAGCCCTTCATGCTGAACTATTAGCTATTTTTAATGCTGTTTCACTAATGCATGCAAATAATTTGGGTGTCTCTGAATTTGAAACTGATTGCTCTAATGCTATTACATGCGTTAGGTCTCCTTTGCAAGCTCCCTGGCCTGTTTTTAACTTAGCTGATCAAATTCATAGAGCAGTAGCATCAACCCCCTTAGTGCATGTGTTTAGAGAAGGGAACATGGCTGCAGACAACTTAGCCAAAAGAGCAAGACTCGAAAACCTCCAGGACACTTTCATTTTCACTGATTTGGACACCAAAACAAAGGGCCTTATCCTCTTGGATAAATAAAAAAATACCTGTCATTAGAATCTCAAATGCTATTCATAAATAGAATCTACGCAATGAGTTTTCCATTTTTGTTTGACAGGTCCACCAGAAAAGTTGGTCCACGCTCAGAAAATGAAACACACAAGACCACAACTCCACAACTGGGGAATAATCTATGCAGCATAGCAGAGACTCAAACAATGACAAAATGCAACATCAATCCATTGCCTGGATACTTCATAACAGGATGCATCAAGCAAGCACCAAATCTTGAAGAAAGTCATCGTGGGAGCTCACAACAACACCACCAATTTCAAACATCATGGACTAAATGGGGTTTCAAAATTTTGACTCGCCGAACTGTTTTTGATGTAAGAAATAGATGGTTCACGAAAGGAGTAGCTTTCACATTCATAGATGTACACTAAAAAAGTACCTCATCCGTAGTCTTATTCGTTTGGAAGCAAATCATCTTTGCTTCGAGGTTCTTGAAAGTTCTTCAATTTTTAGTTTTTTTTTTTGGGTTGTAAAGGACATAGGCTTTAAGCCTCTTTTGGTTTTCTGCCATAAGTCCTTGGGGAGGTCAATTAAATCCCCCCATCTACTAAGATGGTTAAATTTAAATTAAAAAAAAAGACCAAGTTTCTTTATTTCTTACATTTGTGTAATTCTCCTATTGGCGGAGAGAGTTTTATTAATGAATTAAGTGCTTATATAACCCTCATTTATTTGTTATGTGCCCGAGTTTTTTAAAAGTGCAGTTGTACCCAAAGTCATTGAAGTGAGCAGTTGTACCCAAATAAATAAGGAGGAAAATGGATACTTGGGTATAAATTTACATATTTTGGTCGGTCATGGTTACATATTTAGATAGCTACTCCTAAATTTTTATAGTTTTTATGTACTCCTAACTAGTAAGTATTCATGTAATTTCATGTTCTTATTTTAATTTAGTAACCCATCATTTACATTTAAATCTCTACCCTTAATAAAGTTTTTTAGTTCTTTACATTTTCACTTTTATAAATTATCGACATAATGTCTTAACATTTTATTTAAATTAAACGTTTCACCTTACTTGAAACGTTATATTTATTTGTAATTCGCGTTTTATTAACTAGCGATTTCTCTTTTAATCCTAAATAATTTTCATTTCAATTTAATTTAAGTACCAAATGATCTCGTATCTATCATTGAAGTGTGGGGTCAAACACTCTTTCTCATCTCTCCAACAAAAGTTTGGATGGTCCCGGTAGCGAGGATTAAAGGTATATATGTACAAATCTTGGTTTCTATCTCCCGCTTGGTTCCGTTGGACCATTATTCTTCCTGGCCTCCTTGGTAGTTCAAGGCTTCACTTCTTCAAAATTTTCTTGCACTTGGGGTACATATCTGTCGGATGATCCAATGAACAAACTTCACACACTCTAGCCTACTGCACCCTCCCTTTCATAAATTATTTCATCATTGAGGCAAGTGCTTGCATTGGTTCTTCTAATCTTAGGAGAGTGTATAAACTCTTCACCGGCTTGATTTCTCAACCTTGTGCTAAAATTCCTTATTTCATTATCCATATCTTCAATGAGTTCCATGGCGTCCTTCAGGCTTTTGTTTGCGATGGATCCATTGCACGCTGCATTCACCATTTTCATATCATAATCGCACAATCCCTTGAAGAAGTAGTAGACCAAATCACCGTCCTTGAAGGGATGATATGGAAAACTAGCCAAGAGTCTCTTGAACCTCTCCCAATACTCGTAAAGGGTATTGTTGGGATGTGTGGAGATGTTAAACAACTGTTTCTTAAGCCCGGCCGACTTTGAATCTGGGAAGAATTTTTCCAATAAGCACCTATTTATGTCCATCAAACTTGTAATACTCCCCAGAGGCAATCTTTAGCGGCATCTCTAAATGAAAAGAGGAAAGAATGAAGGTTTTATTCTTCCTCCTAAACTCCCGGGATTTATATGTTAGTAAAAACGAAGTGGAACTCGGAGAGGTGCTTCTTTGGATCCTATTCGGCCAATGCCATGAAAGGTAGGAAAGCATTGTATCATTCCTGACCTGAGCTCGCACGTTATGTTGGCAGGTAGAGGTGGGGAAAATGATGCATAGATGTTCATTCTCAAGATTTTTGAGCTATCAACTCTCTGAGAGACCTATTATCTCCAACCATTGGTATCTCTCTTAATGTCATCAAGTCTTTGCGGAACTTTCTCGGTTGCTCTCTTTCTTCTACGTCTACCTATCGTTTGAGGTAAGTATTGTAGTGGTCCTAAGTTCGTGGTATGGGTATGTACTATAAACAAGGATAAAAATAGTACTTGTCATTAAACAATCACTAGCACACATGTAATAATACTTCAAGAAAGAAGACAGGAGATCAACACAAAAGCTACAAAAGCACAAAATAAACTGTAAAGTCACTCAACTAACTAACTAAGCTAGCTATCAAAATAAACTTACCCTAAATCCCTAGCAACAACACTTTGAAGAGCTCTACAAGGCGTCATTAAACACTCACATAACTATGATCAAAGATAAAAATAAATATGTTGCTCCCTTACTCACTTATAGCTACAATAATGTAGTTAGCTGTAAACCAAGGTGTCGTCACAGAAAATGATAGTTTTACAAAGTTCACAATTGGGCGTCACCTTGAGTGTGTTATATGTAGAAAACATGGGGGGTTTGTAAAGAGTTAAGCTAACAACTACAATCATAAGCTAAGATAGCGAGATAAATATAGTAATAAAGAGCCTTGGAGTAATTGCATCACATGATTAACATACAAGATTTGATCCTAGACTTCTATAAATATTCAAGAACTATATATCTATCTACTTACTATATCACACAATGTGCAGATGTTAATTCCTCGGGAACTCCCTCGGTCTCTCACACCATGTTAGTTCTTCTCCCTCCTTAAAATCCCACCTCTTCCACGTATATCATAGAAGAGTACTTACAAGTGACAACTGTAGCCATCACTACCAGGGTTAATAATCATGTACCTTTAATAAACCCAGTAGTAGCATGGACCATCTAGACCTCCACCGTGAATACCCATCCTAAGCCCATCTTGTGCCACTTAGAACATTAGTACCTCATGATAACTCTAGGTTCTTCTCAACTCTTAGTTATAAAAAACTATGATATGCCCTTTGGGTACTATCTCATGACCCCAATCGAGTCAATAACATCACCCGACCCGATTGCTGGATGACCCCACTTATCGTCCTCAAGATAATCCAGTTATATGACTACTCCTATTACCAATCTGCTCACATGAGCCTTCAATGACCTCGTGGTTAACACTCTACATTCCAATATTCATTGAATTGTAACACTTATCAGGTCATTTCACTAGCCTAGCACTAAATCATACAAAGAATCTAACCAAAATGTACATCCTAATCACATTCATCACAAAATCATAGCAAGAAGCATGAGTAAAAATTAAGCATGATATTTATAACAATTAAAATGGAGAATAATATATTTCACCTGATCCAGTGTGAAGACATTAGATGACCCCACTCACTCTCCAAAGTTGGAAGAGCAAGTTCAAGCACTTGCCTCGATGATGAAAGAATTTATTTAGGGGAGAGCTCAACAAGTCAAGGTGTGTGACATTTTTAGTCTTAATCATTCTAATGACACATTTCCACAAGTAGTTGAAGACTTCGAAGAAATAAAGTCTTTGGACTTTAATGGTGGAAGCAGACAATTTTCTAGGAGGCAACAATAAGGGTTCCAAGGAAACCAAGACGGAGATAGACACGATCCTCACGCAAATACATTCAATCCTAAATACCGCAATCACCTAAACTTTTGATGGCATGAGGAAAATGAAGGGTACTACCAAGGTGGAGAACCTCAACCTCAACCCTACCCAAGGGGAGAAGGGTCTTCCAACAACAATGCCACTTTGTACAAGTCAGACCAGGAGGAGATCCTATGTAAAATAGCTCAATTGTCAAAGAAGAGTGATGTGTTCACTGAGCGGACAAGTAGAGAGATTAAGGAGCTTGGCATTAGATCCTTTTCAAGTATCAAGAATCTCGAAGTCCAAGTCATCCAACTTGTCACTTTGTTTAGCCAGATTAAGGCTAGGGACTCTGGTAAGTTACCATGGAAGCCTAAGGTAAATCTACGAAATGTGAGTGCATTGAAGTAAGAAGTAGGAAAGAGGTACACTAGGCTGAAAAGGAGATTGTGCAAGAAGATGATATAATTTTGGAAAGCAACATGACCAAATTTGAAGAACAAAAGATGGTTGTTGAAGAGGAGCCCACGAAGAAGCTCCCCACCACTAAGGCAAGGGTGATCCCTCCACCAACATTTCCTAGTGCTCTACGGGGAAGGATAAAGCAACCAATGAAGTGCATATTCGTAAAGTCTTCAAAAAGGTCGAGGTTAGCATTCCTATTCTTGATGTGATTGAGCAAGTTCCCTCCTATGCTAAATTTTTGAAAATTGCATGCACTAAAAGAAGGATCAAACCAACTAAGAAAGTAGGTCACTTGAATATAGGGGGAGTAGCCACTTTAACTTATAAGTACATACCTAAAAAGAGTGACGACCTCGAAATGTTTTCGATCCCTATTTCCCTAGGTGTTAAATTGGTGAAAAATGATATCATTGATTTGGGTGCATCTATCAATGTGATTCATTACCCTTTATGAGAACCTTGACATAGGTGAGCCTGGAGACACTAGAATTTTTTTCCAACAAGACGATCATTCACAAGTTAGCCCTAAAGGTATAGTTAAGGATGTCATGGTTAGGGTAGGAAATTTAGTGTTTCCGACGGACTTCCATGTCCTTGATGTAGTGCACGATGATGGTGCATCCCCAATTTTATTGGGGAGACCTTTGCTAAAAATATCAAGGACTAAAATAGATGTTCATTTGGAAACACTAACCCTAGAGGATGATGTTGATAAGGTGGGATTTGAGATTTATAAATATAGGCATAATTCACCTATTTCCTCTCTAATGTGCAATGACATATCTCTATGTGATGAACTTGTTGAACGTGATGACTCTTGCATGACTTGTGATGATTAATGCCTTGACAAGTGCCTTGATGATCTCAATGAGGAGGATGAACGTAATAAGATGAATCATATCTTGAGCTTTAATTGTGACAACCATGTTGATGATACCTATGCTATGCATGAGTTTAGTGATGACAATTCTATTTTGGATTATTTTTCTATGCTCACTAACAAGTAGAGGTCTATGGATAGTGGTGAGGACTTAAAACCCCCTCGACCACCTCCTAAACCCGAATACATAGCTAAGGACTCAAAGTTGGCTAGGGATGGACATACTCTCTCCATGATGAGTGCGGAGGTAAGGGTGACACTTTGTGGAGACATCTCCACAAAGATGTCATCATGTGTGGAGTCACGGATGAGTACTCTGGAGACCCAACAGTAGGTTTGTTTTAAAGATAATACATGAAGAATAAGTTATGAGGACAACAATAAATATACGGTATTTTTACCTTGCTTTGCTTAGATTTTTGGTGGTTATATTTTGTATGTTTTTGTGTGACAAAGGATTTTGTATGAAAATCTGGCTAATTGTTGATTAGTAGATCGAGTCTCTTGCTTTTTATTAAAAGGATATAGATTTTGGGTGTTTTTTTTCAAAAATGAAGGTGTTAGGGAGGCATGGGTTGTGTCGGCTAGCAAGGCTCGTGTAAGATGAAAAGGAACGAGTTTATCATGTGGCACAACCCATGACATTGCCTTGTGCTAGCCTGGGAATGGGGTAAAAATGCATATATTTGAAACTTAAAATTGTTGGCCAAACAAGCATTTCTAGCCCCATTAATTCCGCAGGTCTTTTACTGCCTAAGCTTGTTGATGTTGGTACTTCACCAACGCATGAACACCTTCCTTGTGAATTAATTGAGTGAACCTTTTTTTTCCTCTCTTCTAAATAACCCATTTTTAGGTGATCCTTGATTCTCTAAATTAAATTTCAGTGTACCTTCCGTCATCCATAAAGGTTGTGCAATCCACTGTTATTGCTTCAAAAACACGCATTTTTACTTCACATTTGGTATAACTAAAGAAATTGAGCACTTTTCTCTCAAATGAGAGCTCATTTTACCTCCTCTTGTGCGGATTTTCAGCTCTTAACCTCAAAAGTTTGGGTAAAATCTTTGAACCTTGTGTTTACTTTTTTTCTTTAACATGATTGTGTTGTGAAGGGAAGGGAAGCATGCATGTCAATATTTGTGAGTGTTTTAGGAAGGTATGTGGGTTACATGAATGATTTTCTGTTGGATCGAGTATGGGGGAAGTGTATAATCTTTGTGTTGAGATAATACAGTTTGCCATGTGTTGGTTTTTTAGGAATAATGATTCTTGATAAAAATGACCTTTGTGTTTGGAATGATAAGATTTGCATTGTATTGGTTATTTAGGAAGAATGCTCTTGTTGAATGATCATCTATGTATATGATTGTATATTCTTGCCATTATCATTTTCTTCTTGTTGTGATAGAATGGTTCCAAAGAGGAGTAGACCTGAAAAGGGAAAAACTTCCTGAGGTGAGAAAGGGAAGAAGTTGGCTAAAGTTGGAAGACATGAGTTGATAACTTCCCTTCCTCCTAACCCCACCTTTGTAGTTGAAGAGTTCATGGGGTTGACCAATATGTTCGGGAATGCGGCCCGGAGGTGGAGGTACCTAAATAACCCAAAGAGGACCATTTTGGAGACAAAGTTCACATGCAAGGAGACATTGGGATATCTAGGCCTACTCGTGTCTGTCACCTATTTGCTAGGTTAGATAGGCCTAGAGGGTATCTTAGGTGGAATTTGGAGTTTTTGGTGACCTTAGAGAAAGCAATAGACAATTATTGGAGGAGGATCATCAATTTACACTTGGATGACAAGGAATACATGATGACACATTGGTAGATCGCCCAAGCTTTTGGGTGGAAAGGTGGGAAGGAAGTTCCAAGGAATCAATGGCAAGGACTACCCTTCTCATTGAGAAGTTTTTGGAGGAACCTCACGGGCATGAAGATGAGCCAATTTTCTAAGATTACTGCAATAGTCCACCCGAATTTATGGTACATACATCGGCTCCAATCCATGGGAGTGTTTTTCACAAAGAGATATCGAAATGCCTTAACCGGGACTTCCAAATCCTTTGGGCGATGACCCCAGAAGGGAATCTCTGCCCCAACATGGTTGAGGCCTTCGTGGAGGAACGCTTAGCTACGGGGAAGAAGAAAGGTGGAAAAATACCGATGGGAGGCATGGTCGGACTCTTAGACTAACACTTGGGACATTCTGCCCTCTCTCATTTTGTCGTGGCAAACTTAGGTCATTCAGAGACAAGGTATACCGTGGATAACTTAGCACAAGCTTCAATTATTGCTACCACTACCTCGGAGGACCTCTTCATTTGGTTGTATGGTGGAGATTAGTTTGTAGCTTCATGATTCTTCCACAACTGGAACGCACTGCCTTGGAAGATCTTTTTCTAGCACCCGATTTGTGGTTTGAGAAAGGTTTCTACAACATCTTATCAAACCCAGACATGGATATTGAGGAGGAGAATGGTGAGATTCCACCCAGGGCACAACCTACCTGAGGTAACCTACCTGTGGAATTCTTCAACCAATTCAACACTTTTGGGGAACAACTCATAAGTTCAACCCAACTAGTGCAAGAGATTGGTCAAGAGGTAGGAGAAATGACCTTGTAAATGGAGGAATCCAGGACTATGTTGGATTCTATGCATGACACCATGAAAGCTGGGGAGTTAGGTTAGATTCCATTGATCAGAAGGTGAAGGAAGAGTTTGCAATCGCGGATGAGAGAGTCGGTGTGCAAGAGGAAGCTATAGAAAAATTGATCAAGAGGTTTACTATTTCAAAGCTTGATGGCTTCCGAGACCTTGTTCCCATCGAGAAGCAAGAAATGAGGCAAGAAGAAAAGAGGAAAGGATACGAGGCAAGACGCTTGAGGGAGGGCGCTTTGGGGTCCCAACGGTAAGTTCCACTATCTTTCCCTTTCTCCACTTATGATTTCTATCATTTTTTTCAATGGTTCCACTATCTTTGTGTTTTATGCTTTGTGTTAGTTTATTTTTCTTTGATCATATTCATGTAGTATGAAGCCCAACTTTGGAGCATTTTGTGCTATATTTTTCTTTTATCATATTCGTGTAGTATGAAGCCCAACTTTGGAGCATTTTGTGTTATATATTTCTTTGATCATATTCATGTATTAAGAAGCCCATCTTTGGGGCATTTTTTGCAACACAAAAAAATGAAAATTTTGAAGAAAAAAAATGAAGAATATATATACCCGGCTAAGTCAAAACCCCAAAAGAGCGACTTAGAAAAAATGGGAAAGCCACGAATAGATTGAAAAACCTATGCAAAAGTGAGAGCTCATGGTGTGGAAAATGGTTAGAAGTGAGTTCAATGTGTAAAGTTAGGATGAAAACCCAGCTCCTAGGAAAAATGATAGAAATTGAAAATTATGTCGAGCATCTCTTGGATTGTCTTTGGCACATTCTTCGATGGAGTAATTTAGTTTCACACCTATCATGTACACCTTGCCTTTTCTTGGTATGATTTGTTGGATAGGTTACTTTAGCTTCTTTGAGGGGTGAGATTTTTTAGATTCTCACATCTTTGGGGAAACAAGGGAAGCTTAGGAATAATGTTGAATGTATTGGTTAACTCTCTTTGCATGCTACATTCCGTTTAGATTTTTGCTCTTTTTTTTAATTGAGGATGAGTAAAGGTTTAAGTGTGGGGGTTGATTTTCACCGAAAAGCATGTGTTAACCAATTCATTTGACAAGTGTCTAATTATGTTTTGGTTGGTCGATTGCTAGGTTTCGTCGGGTTTACATTACAAGGGGTTTAGATAGTCATTGTTGGTTTTCTTGTCTAAATCCTTAGTTTTTTTAGAGGATTTTGTAGACTTATTAGACATAATGGACAGTATGTCCTCACAAGCACCTAGATTGTATTTTTCTAAGCTTATTGGTAGGTTACTTGTGACAACTTTGGAATATATTGTAGAAGACCATTCACAAGGGTGGTAGTAGATAGTAGAAGATCATTCGCAAGAATGGTAGTAGACAGAAGGCCACGACTTAAAACATGGTAGTAGATGGAACCAAGCCCAGGGGAGAAAGGAGTCGAAGAGTGACAAAGGAAGAACTAGCACAGACGTGCAATGTTACACGGGTCGTGCCAGCCGACAAGTATGGTGCCAGGAAGCTTTGGCACGGGCCGTGCCAAACTACACGGCCCATGTAAACCCAAGTCAAAATGTGAAGACTTGCACCATTAGTTCTCAAGAAATCGACTCCTAGCTGATGGCTCGCAAGGATATATATAGCCTGCACCATTTAGAATTAGAAATCACACATCCAGCCGGCGGCCCATGAAGATATACATAACCCGTGCCGTTCAAATGCTCAGGATGTCATTCCCAGCCGGTGGCCCATGACGAATGGCGCAGTAGTACGCTCAAGATAGCCTAGACCAGCGCCTAGCCGTCGGCTCAGGCTGGTTTGCACAGGTCGTGCTAGATAGCCTAGGCCCTTTTCAAGGCCAATTCTATCTATTATAGATAGGAGCCTATGTTTACAAGGGTTTAAGTTTAGATAGTTTTATTTTCATTCTCCTAGCTTTTCTTAAGAGTAGTTAGAGAGAGAAAGGGGCTAACCCTTCTCTCTTATTTTAATTCTTCTTTTTTTCCCAACGGCATTAAATCTAATAAAATACTTGGGTTCAATGCTTAGAGAGTAGTGATTTAGATTGGGGATTTATATTTGTAAACATGAATTAGTAATTATTTTGTGAGATTTTAAGATTTCCCTATCCTTTTATGCTTATGAACATTATGTTGACTTGTGCCTTAAATTCTTTTTAATTGCATGATTGTTACATTATGTTGGCATACACCTTAGTCTACTTTCATGTTTTTGCATTTATTGATATCCCATGGGGAGTGACATTAGGGCAATTGGGGGAGCGAGAGTCTGGGACCGTATGGGAATATGCATGTGGGTCACCGAGTCAATGTTCTGATGATCATACACTAGTAAGCTGGATCAGAGCCCAAAAGGTTACGGATAGAGATAGTTTAGTAGCAACTAGGGTTGGCGTGATTCGACTTATGTCGTTGCAACCTTAGAGTCAAATATAAGGTGCTAATCCCTCTGCATTTATAGTTCTAGGGAGAAGCATTCATAGTGGAGTGCCTGAGACCTAATATTAGCACGCGGGGCCCTTGTTGCCCTTCCCTAATTACGGAGGGAGTGTCGGTAGAAGAATACAAGTGCACCCTCATGTGACAGATAGGGGGAAGTGTTGACCACCGACCACACTATCTAGCATAAGTATTGGGATAGGTTTATAAGCATTGTACTTGATTAGATCTAAGATCGAAATATACTACTGGTCATGTAATGTAAATATCCCTAAGAGACAATTTTATATAGTTTACTCTCCCTTGTCTTTGCATGATTGTAGGTGTTAGATACACCCCCCCCAATCAACTTATTTTGTGACATTAGCTTTTCTTCACTCGTGATCGAATTGACAAACCGATTGCGGCTTTGCATTGTTAACTTTTAAAGTCCTAGCATCTCTGTGGATGACCCCTGACTTTCCGCTATCTACCTATTTGGTAGCTTAGTTGTAATAATAGGAGAAACAATATAAATTATATGTTTGGTCCCTAGCACTCTGTGGGTTAATCCTATCTCCCGTAAAAAAAGGTTGATGGTTTAACAACACCATAGAGTGCGGATCAAGTTGTATGCTTCGACACATGAAACAAGATTATCGAACGAGGGTTGGTCAGGGATAGTCAAGGGTAATCCAGGGGTATTAGTTATGTGCCTGGCCTTAACCCAATCACCCAAACCCTTGTTCATGAGCTGTGAAAATGGAAATAAAATCAAGCAGGAAACAAGCAAACAGAATGACTAGCATAACATACACATAAGGACTAATATTAGTCATGTGATAAACTAATCAGATGCCATGGTCGAAATATGAGCATATTCAACTAGTAGTTGAGTCTCAACATGAACAATCAATTAGCTATGAATAGAAATGGAAAACCCAAATAATAAACGTATCTCAACATATGAACGGGATGCCACCACAATAAAAAAAATCAGTAACAGATTAAAGTCGTAACAAATTATTAACAAAGTTGAAGATTAAACCAAATGTAAATATTTTAAAAAAAATTAGACCTAATTTTTAACCTGAAGAACAACACATTTGTGCAACAAAAATAGGGGATACACACTCTGGTCAAGAAAAAACTATAGATGACCCGACCCCTCCTGACATCGCTAATAAACCACTGGAGATCTACTAAACCGAGAGAAGCTAAGTGAGGTCAAACATAAAAATTTGTATTGTTGCTCCATTTCCTACTACTATGCTACCAAAAAGGATAGATGGTGGCAAGCCTGGGGTCATCCATAGAGATGTTTGGAATTTAAGAGTCAACTACACACAACCACGATCGGGTCGTCAATTCGATCACGCGTCAGGAATAATTAGTGTTGGTAAAATAGGCTTTGGGGGTTGCTAAAAGCTACTAACATGCAATTAACACGA